>APFE031128388.1:160637-197413 GCA_000404065.3 Pinus taeda
TCAATAACCCTTTGAGAGAGCCCTCTTAGGCTAAGGAGGCTAAGCCTTAGTCAAAAGATTGGTTTGAAATAGTTACTTGAAGTCTTCCTGGTTTGCAGCCTTCCAGGGTCTGATTTTGAGATAACATAGGGCTTCATCAAATCTTTCACAAGTGCTTGAGACTCATCACATTGACCATGCTATATCTCATTTATTTTCCGTAAACCAAGGTTTTATTTCCAACCCTAACCTCATAGACTCCATCAAACCCTAATAATAAAGTTGCAAGGGGTTTTATTCAAACCCTATAATTCTTTTAGGTCTCCACCATCCTCTTCTTGTGTCCATCAATAATGTCATTGTCAAGGTGATCTTCATGTATTTTCTTCAGCCCAACTTCGATTCCATGTTAGTTTTCTTTGCATTGATAATTGCATTTATTCATTAACACATTAAGTTAACCACATAAAATTATAACATTATTCATATTTACATTATTATTCATCGATATATTCAACTATGTGCAAAGAACAATATCATCATCATCTATGCAGCAGAATATAAAGGAACAATAGAAGAAAATCATGCACACATAATGACACCAGGATTAGTCGGAGACCATGGAAAAACCCATTAGGAGAAAACCCTTGCAAATTCATGAGTCTTCATAGGTGGTCATCGAATGATTCAACAAAAGAAAGTACAATTATCCATATTTTATCTATGCAAAAAAACAACTAGAATATCCTATTGATGGTGCTGGACCGCAAACATGTCAAGGGGATCTCCCTGGTAAGAAGTCCCAATTAGACCTCAGGCCATTTGGTGTAGGAATCCTAGCAATGGGTCGTAAGTTAATTCCTTGACCGTGATGTCGCACAAAGGCAAGTAAGATAACTCTGTTAGTAGCAAGGGTGTGACCGCTGCAGTGAGTCAAAGGAAGGTGAATGAGAGTTTCTAACACAAAGGGGGTGGGATGAGTGTAACCCTTGAAAACCTGTATCAGTACTCAGCTAGGAAGGGAACACATGAGTGAAGATGCATCACAAGTTGGAGAGCAGAGTAGTTGACACTCCAGGGTGATGGTTAAACCAACAACACATTTACAGCAAGATTCATATAATTTCATACGAATCAGTTCATAAACAAATATGTAAGTTAAAAAACATATATAATTAAGGCAACCAAAACAGTCCAACTACAATAACAACATATGCATGAAAATGTGTTGGCTCTTATTATATAAAGAAGTGTAAGTTCCAATCATAAAATACATCCATGTAAACCTGCTAGCCCCATCATTGAAACGTTATAGCCACATTCGCCTGCTCCTCCAAAGAGATGAACTAGCTCCGTGTAGTGGAGAATCCAAGGCGCATTACAATATTGTCCAAGCTCTTTCCAAGATAGTCTTATCAGAAGCTTGGCTGATCAAAAGCCTATACAATGAATTATGAGGTAATATTTATAGCAAAGGGTGGGGTGACCCTTTACATTCCCCTTTGTGACCTTTCAACTACCCTCATGACTCTTCACCTACTCTATTACTGTTACATCCACTATTGAGATTTGAATTACAATTGACATGACTCAACATTACAATGCACATGTACCGATGTGAACAATGGATTGAACAAGCCAAACTAGACATCATTCTGACTTAGACAACTATAGAAGTCCAACTGCTCAACATCCTCATGCTGATCAATAGTAACATATTGATACCAAGATTGGTAGTCCTTGATAGTGTCTGTGTATTCCACTGTGACATCTGTCTAAAACCTGAACCTTGGCTCCATAGCATCCGGGTACACTGCTCAGGCTCCTCTGTCCAACTCATCTGAAAGCATGCACATCATTGTCTTTAATGTGGTTGGACCAGCAACATACTTGCACATGATGTTTGCACTAATAGGCAAGTCTAGGCTGGTGGCGATGCACATCAACTCATTGAAGTACGAGTCAAGCTCCTATCAGACCTGCTTCTTGGTCTTCGCTTGGGTGAGAGTCCCAAGTGATGGGATCGCATGTGTGTGTACCACAACATCCATGCTCTTGAATACTCGTAAATGGGAAGCCTATATGCTATCGATGAGTTGCGTAGGTCCTCATAGTTCCAGATCTGACTTTGGATATGTGCTTGCAGCTCGACCACATTGGCCCTCATCATCTTTGGCAAGTGAAGCAAGGCTCCCTTGTACTTTATCGTCCATCATCATCCATGCTTGCATGTTATCAACAACAATATGTATGTTCTTCAAGATGCATGCTCTTCTTGCACATCATCTCTACCATCTGTGGAGATGGATGATTCCTTGGTGCACGTTACCAAAATTGGAGTACAATGCTTGCATAACTGTGTCAAGGGAAAATGCTTCATCTAGTATTGCCTTCCTCAGTTCAGCTCGGGAAGACATTGTCACCAAGTCTCCTCCTTGCTTGGCCACCTGTATTTCCTTCGCCATTCACCCATTCTTAGCTATGAGGAAATGAACACTTGAGCTAGTGGCTTCGGCATACACTCTAGTTGCATTGTCCAAAGAAGCTGGATGCTAGTGCACATTAGTCACAATCACTTGTTCTTCAACTTGCGCAAGGGATCTTTGGTCCTCCAGAGTCGGTACTCTTTGAGACTACACAACTCTGTGATGAGATTCGTCAAAGGAGATGTTTTTCATCTCTGCTTCTGGCTAACCACCAAGGATCTCAATGTCTCCTTGGTCATTTGAGACTTGCTCATCATCTGGATGCATTGAAGCGGGTGAGTCAACCTCTTTATGGTAAGGCATGAGGTTGTTGTCCTGTTCCATCTCTCGCTACTCCATGTCTACATCCAACTGTTCAAGCACCTATTCTATCTCATGAGCAAGTCTTGCGCATACAATGGTTCACCTTGTTCGCTTGATGCCAGTTGTTCAGATGAATCAACTGTAGGTTTTAACCCTGTACAGAAATTACCTGCATACGAATTCTAAAACGGAAAATAAACAAAGGCGAGAGCATAACACATAAACCACATATACACAGAGATTTTCCCTGGATCCCAAAACTAGGACTACCAGCTTGATTTTTCATTATGTTCCTCTCAACATTGCAATATATATTTATACATGACGAAGCATCCAATACCATGGACCGAAAACCATCGCGCCCAAAACCATGTATTAAAACCATGCACAAAACCATAGGTAGGTCTACCCAAGCTAATATAGGCTCCAAAAAAATTTCCCTAGGGCACTTCCCCAGACCCCATAGATGGGGGCTACCTGCCCCCCTCAAACCCCCTGTGACCCCCCTGTTGTGCAATCGGTGCAACGAAGGGGGGGGGCTCCAGCCCCCCTCTAACCCTCCGGTTAACTAGGGGTTCTTGTCATGGAAAGAATATAACACAACCCAACATTCTCCCACTTGTTGTTTTCTCTCCACAGGGGGCCACAAGAGAGCTTAGTCATTTATCCAACCTTGCAATGCCCATTGTTTCTCTACACCAAGAGAAATTCTCAGAGCTCACATATTTTCTTAATGCATCTGTAGTATTCTTCAAAGTGTCCACCTTTACCAACAACACCTTTTTGTCTTCTATCATATCCCTCACAAAGTGATACTTAACATCAATGTGCTTTGTCTTTGAATGGTAATTAGGGTTCTTTTCCAAGAAAATTTCACTTTGGATGTCACAGTCTATCCTTATAGCTCCCTGTGCTAACCCCATACTTGAACACAATCTCTACAACCAGGCTGCTTCCTTGCTTGCATGAGTGACTGCCATGTATTTTGCCTTTGTAGTTGATAGTGCCACTATAGATTGTTTCTTACTCATCCAACTGACTGCACCTCCAAATAGGTTAAACACATACCTACTTGTAGATATTCTCTGATCTAGATCTCTATCCTAGTCTGCATCAACAAAGCCATGAATATCCAACTCTCTGTCTAATCTTGGTCTTCCTTGGTAGCACAAACCATAATCACTAGTGCCACACAAATACCTTAAAACCTACTTCACTGTTATCCAGTACTCCTTCCCTAGTTTTGACATAAACCTGCCTAATACTCCCACTGCATGTGCAATTTCTGGTCTAGTACAGACCATTGCATACATCAAGCTACCGACTGCACTTGCATATGGAACACGGGACATGTCCTCTTCCTCTTCTTGTGCCTTGGGACATTGTTCAAACAGATAACCTTTACAACCTACAATAATAGGAACCTTCACCGGTTTACTATCCTGCATATTTAAACCTTTGTAGTATTGTCTCGACCATACTTCCTCTGGTTTAACCAAAGCTTCCTCTTTCCCAATCTCTTTTTAATTTCCATGCTCAAATATAGTTTGTAGCAACCAAGATCTTTCATGTCGAATTTGGAGGACAATTGGGTCTTCAAATCCTGGATAATTTCTTTGTCATTTCCAACTAGCAACATATCATCCACATAAAAGACTAGATAAATAACACGGTCACCAATTAATTTAAAATACACACAATGATCTTCCTTGCTTCTAGTGAAGCCAAGTCCCCGTATAAATGTATCAAATTTTTGATATCACATCCTTGGTGACTGTTTTAACCCATACAGAGACTGCTTTAACTTGCATACCAGTTCTTTCTTACCATTCACTACAAAACCTTCAGGTTGCTTCATGTAAATCTCTTCTTCCAAATCCCCGTGAAGAAATGTTGTCTTCACATCCATCTATTCTACCTCAAATTCAAAGGCAGCAGCAACATATAACAATAATCTAATAGAAGCTACCTTGGCAACAAGAGAAAAAATTATCCCCAAAATTAATTCCCGACACCTGGGAATAACCTTTTGCTACCAATTGAGCTTTGTATTTCTCCACCTTTCCTTATGCATTTGTCTTCTTCTTGAACACCCATTTGTTTCCAATGGGTCTCCTTCCAACTGGCACTCCACGAGATCCCAAGCCTCATTTTTGTGCAAAGATGTCATTTCATCAACCATGGCCTCTTTCTAGAGTTTTCCATCCTCTGAATTTACTGCTTCCTTCACATTTTTGGGATCATCATCAGTAATAGATAAAGCAAAATTTGAACAGAAATAAGATAGACTATACCTTTCTGGCTACCTTCTTTCTCGAATTGATATTCTCACAACCGGAGTTTGTACCTCTTCATCTTTTGATTCCTCTTCTACTGTAGACTCTCATTCTTTCTCCTTTAGCTCAAACTCTATCTTCTCAGGTTCCTTTGATGGGACTTCATGTTTAATAACATCTTTCACCTCTCTGAACACCACATCTCAACTGTACACAACCTTTCTTGTTACTGGGTTCCAAAGCTTATACCCCTTCAAACCACCCTTATACCCAATAAAGATGCACTTTTCAGATTTACTATCCAACTTTGTTCTTTTCTCCTTTGAAACATGTACATATGCAGCACATCCAAATACCCTCAGATGTTAAAGAGAGGGTTTCTTACCAGTCCCTACCTCTTGTGGCATCTTATCCTCCAATGTTGATGAAGGTGATCTGTTGACCAAGTAAAATGTTATCTCCACCACCTCTGCCCACAATTTCTATCCTAACCCGACACCACTAAGTATGATTCTTTCCCTTCCATTAATGTCTTGTTCATTCTTTTTGCAACTCCATTTTGCTCAGGTGTGTATGGAGTAGTCTTATGCTGTGCTATACCACACTTCTTACAGAATTCTTCAAATTCCTTATTGCAAAACTCTCCACCGTTATCTGTCCTCAGCACCTTTATCTTCTTCTCTATCTGGATTTCCACCAGAGCCTTAAATTCTTTAAACCTATCAAAGACTTCAGATTTCTTCTTGAGGAAATATATGCATGTATTCCTTGAGAAGTAATCTATAAACGATATATAGTACATAAACTTACCCTATGACGGAATCTTCACCGGTCCAAACACATCACTGTTGACAAGTTCTAATATTTGTTTCTCCCTCTTACCACCAGAGGGTAAACTCACCCGATTCTGCTTCCCATATACATAGTTTTCACAAAAATCAAAATTTAGAGAGCTATTAGTCATACCTTCTACCATACCTTTACCATGAAGTATTAAAAGGCCCTTCTCTCCAATATGTCCAAGCCTTTGATGCCATAGCATGGTCTTTTCTCTAGGGACCACTAGATTTTCCGCTCCACTTTCAGGAACCACAGAACTGATGCACCCATCAACAATAGTGCTACCTTGCAGCTTGTATAGAGGTCCAATCTAAACTCCCTGCATCAATACCAGTGCTCCCTGAACCATCTTGCAGGTATCTTTCTCGAACACTGTTTTTACACCTGCATCATCCAACTTTCTTACAGAAATCAAATTTCTAGCTAATGTAGGAATATGTAGAACACCCAGAAGTGTTCTAATCCTTCCACCTTGTAACTTCAACTTGAATTTTCCACGACCAACAATCTAGCCTTCCTATCATCCCCCAAGAAGACATCACCACCATCATATTTCTCATACTCGCAGAACCATTCTCTATGGGGAGTGAAGTGAAAGGATGCACCTGAGTCAATAAAACATGCTTCATGATCTACATGTGTACTTGAAGAATCCAAGTACACATCCCCACCTTCATCTGTGATGGTTTTTGCCTATGTAGAAGGAGCATCATTAGATCCCTTTCCTTTGTCAGGAGCTTTATATTTACAATCCCTTTTGTAGTGCCCTTCCTTTCCGCATTTCCAGCACACCACCTTTACAGGTTTTCCTGGAGATTTAGATCTCCCACTTGATGACTTATTTTTGTTTCTATTCTGGGACCGTCCTTGTACAGACAAGGCATCACCATTCTGGCTCTCCATATCTTTCCATCTCATCTCCTCTGTCAGCAAGGATGAGACCATTTCATCAAATTGTAAGGCAGTTGCATTTCTACCTATCGCAATAACCAGATTATCCCATGAATCCAGTAGAGAACACAACAAACTAATGAACTTATCTTCATCTAAAATTTTAATATCAAAAGAAAATAACTCACTTACCATAATATTAAATTCATTCAGATGCTCTTTCACCGAGTCTCCATCTTTCATCCTTAGGTTATACATATTTTTCCGTAGGAACAGTTTATTCACTAGAGACTTATATTGGTATAAAGTCCCTAACTTGTCCCACAAAGCCTTCATTGTAGCTTCCCCTGATACATTAAGCAATACTGAATATGAGACACACAATCGTATTTTTCTCTTTGCCTTCCAATCCAACTTCTTCCATTCTTCATCGGAAACTCCCCTTGGTTTAGTACCTAGATCTATCGTGATCCACTGATCTTTATCCACCAACAGATCCTCCATATTGAGTTTCCATAACTTAAAACTCTAACCATTAAATTTCTCGATCTCTATCTTTCCACTGCTCGCCATCTTCTTTCACCACAAGAATCGATCCCACAGATCTCCCGCTAAACATAGTCTACCAAAGGCCTGAGCAAAACCTCTCAACAATAAAGGCGTGCCCTTAAAGCCAAAACCTAGTTCTGATACCAAATTTAGGTTTTAACCCCATATAGAAATTACCTGCATAATAATTCTAAAACAGAAAATAAACAAAGGCGAGAGAATAACACATAAAACACATATACACAGAGATTTTCCCTGGATCCAAAACCGGGACTACCAGCTTGATTTTCATTATGTTCCTTTCAATGTTACAATACATATTTATACATGTTGAAGCATCCAATACCATGGACCGAAAACCATCGTGCCCAAAACTATGTGCGAAAACCATGCACAAAACCATAAGTAGGTCTGCCCAACCTAATATAGGGTCCAAAAAAATTTCCTCGGGGCACTACCCAGACCTTGTAGAGGGGGGCTACCCACACCCTCAAACCCCCTATGACCCCCTCGCTATGAAAACAGTTCAATGAAGGGGGGGCTCCACCCCCCCTCTAATCCCCCGGTTAACTATGGGTGCTATTCATGGAAAGAATATAACACAACCCAACATCAACTACTTGCACGGGTGCTGCTTCATCTGTCTACATGTGATGCGCCCCTTGTTTTATCTGATGTTTTTGCTCTTCCTTCTCATGTTGGCACAACTCTTGTTCTTTCAGGGTTTCTCACTCAGCTCATGCAACTCCTTCTATGCTTCTTCCATTCTCTTCTTATCCCTCTGCCTTCACGTGATTCGCTTGTCGCATTGTTGCCTCTTTGCCTAAATAGTCATAGTTGCTTGTTCTACAAGTGGATCTGCTAAAATATTGCAGCTTTTTTCCTCCTCCGTGCAGTCGAAAATCTTCCTCTTCCCTTTGTCGTGCACATGTATGCTTTACTCTACTGCCTCTGTTGCTGCTGCTACTACTGGTGCTCTCTGCGATGTTGCTTCATGGTTCTTTTCTAACCACTCTACAACGAAGCTGAACTGTTCATTGGGTCTGGAGGAATTGTAGCAATACCTCCATGAGTCTTCCTTGGCCCAATGAAATGCCCCATGGATCTAGTTGAACTGAACTCTCATGCAGTGGTCTTTCATAATGCAATGTGGGTCATACGGGTTGAAGCTTCGGAGGTTGAATGGGTACTTCTTCATCTGTTCTTCTTCGACATCTGCTTGCTTGATATTCTAGATCTCATATAACCCAATTTACAACGAAAGAGTGGGCCAAGATGCCTTCTTCCTCCACTACAGTCTAGTTGTCAATCTTTCTAAGATATGATACACTACTTCCTGCATGAAAAGTACATCCAAGGCAAACTTTAGTAGAACATGCAGAGGCTTCTCCGCAGTGAACACTTGGATGAAAGTGTCGAATGGTGAGGCATACCGATCTACAATGCCTAACAACGCCTCCATTGCTACCTTTGACATGTAGGGTGGATGATGTTCGAGTATTAACCTGTACATTGGAGTGACAAAATGGTTGGACAGTTGTATGATTACTCCTTTGAAGCTACATTAGAAAAACAACTTGAAATACGTGTTCACAACAGTCTCCGCCTATGACCATGCACATTCTGAACCTGGGAACTCATGTCAAGTACAGACTACATCTAGGATGTAGGCGGACATGTAAATCTCTGCATGCATGCCTTCGAGTGACTGTTGAGCCTTCATGACTTGTTCCTTCAGTTGATGAGGCAATAAGCCAGACCAATTGCATGGTCTTCCTTCTCTAGCCAGTTGGTCCAGTGTGATCACCCAACTTTGAGGAAAGGTTTCAGTGGTTGCTTGGCCATAGAGTCGACATGCGAATATGGCTAAGTATTGGTACGCCTTTCTAAATATCTTTGTCTTGTAGATCTGATTGGGTGTCATCCTGAAACGAGCTAGCTTCTTTACCCAAGCCTTCAGAATGTCTCTGGAGTGAGCTCTATTGTTGGGCAAGCTGAATGGAGTGGTCATGATAGTCACAGGCTCTGACATCTGATACATCTCATCATAATCTCGTGCCTAGAAGGTTGCAATTTTTGTCCCACTAACACTACTCAAGGCCATCGTCTCGTGATCATTGTGAGAGAAAATTTAGTGAATCATATTAGCACATGGGAACGCAGAGTATCTACATGCAATCCAGTACAAGTTGGACTTGTGAATGTTCATGTACACATGGAGGTCTTCGAGGTCTTCCCCAAAAGTGCCTGCAAATGTTTCATTAACCTCTTGCCACTTCAGTTTGATGTCCTGTCTAGATACAACTTCGTGTCTTCATAGATCGGTAGACTAGAGGACATCTGCTCAGTTGTTGCTCCAGTTGCAATTCCATCAGTTTCCTGAGATCCTATTCTCTTGGAAGCCATTGAGACAGATGAACACCTAAAATATCTGGAAACAAGAAACATGCATGGCAAGAGATATGTCAGTGAAAACAAAGCAAATCCGGGAAATGACACGCCGCATACGTGGGGAACGATGAGCAAGATTGCACAAATTTTACTGGGAGGCTGGGTGACTGGCTGCCAAAACTTCACATAAGGCAGTCTGGGCTGTCTGGGAGGCAGGACTGGCTGTTGGATCTGCGAAATGCGCAATCCAGTCAGGTAGCTGACTACTGGGATTATGCAATGTGCAATTCCAGCTGGGAAGGATTGCTAGTCCACTGACAGATTTGTGCAATTTCTTGGGCCAAGCAGCCACTATCCTCCAGAAATGTGAAAAACAGTCCTCGAGGCTAGTGTGGGGAAGGAATGCACAAATCTGGAAAGGAAGGTGAACCTTCCTTTCCCAAATTGCGCAATGCAACCTTGGTGAAGGCAGAGCTCGGACCAAGGTTGGCCCGACTCGCTAACGGGAAACTGAAAGCAACTAAGGCAATAAATACATGGTGACAGTAAGCTACTAAGATAGTAAATACATGGTGACAGTAAGTGATAGAAGAAGTGATTAATAGTGCATGCAAAACATGAATGAAAGATTCATCAAACAGATCAACATGCATGTAGGTGAGGCAGTGCGTCGATTGGGTGAACGTTCGTGCAAAACAGGTTCATGCATGCGACAATAGTGAGATAGAAATGAAAACTGAAACAGAGATAAGAAAATCTAGTATACATGTAAATGACATCAAGCATTCAAATAAATCAAGAAAACAACACTCACACAAGTGAATACACAAAAAGTGACAGAAATGTTGAAAAAGACAAGTTAAGGCCACTTACTCATGAATTGTTGAGTCCGATGTGTCGAAGAGTCCTGGATGTGCTATGGGATGTCATAGCTCCAAGATCGATGTGAATGAATGAGATATGATGCGTCGAATAAATAAGTTTGGTCTCATGACGCGCATGCCACAAATATTGGCAAAAGCGACACTTGGAGGAAAACTTCTAAAACAACTTTGCATGTAACCCCCAACTGCTAAAAATAACTCCCTGAGTCATGGGATTCCTTTTGGATGATGTCTCTTGCTATTCCAAGAAGATCAAGTCATGCATGCATGCAACTCAAGTTTCCTTGGTCCCAGGTGGAACTGGTCAACCAGACTGCCCATGCATGCAGTTGCTCAACTGCTTGGGAAAAATACGCATTCCTGATTGGGTGCTAGGCTGGCTGCCTAGGAAGTTTGCACAATTCCTGGGCAGAGTAGCTGACCACTACCCAAATTTACACAAATCCTGAGCTGAACAACCCTACTAAGGAAATTGCACAAATCCTGCTGGGATTTTTGGCTAGAAAGATTGCGCAATCTTGGAGCACAACAAGCTGCTAGATAGGATTGCACAATTTCTAGAGGGAAGGTTGGTTTCCCTCCAGAAATGCACAATTTTCAAAGGTAAGTTGCTCAGCCTGCAGCTGGACCAAGTCCAGGTGAACAACTTGTGAGGGGAATGGATCAACTGTGATTGACAGGCTGCCTTTGTACGAGGAAAACACTCGAAGCTTGAGTACTTGACGAAGCAAGACAAAGTGTTGTGAAAGGTTGGTAGGGAGGCTCCAAAATAGGCTAAGGAAAAATTTTGGAGGGTGGTTGTAGTGGCTACAACATATCCATAACATGAACTTAAACATGCTTGTACTCAAAGACCCTAATTCTGAAGGCTTAATGCACTGTCATTGACTTTAGTAAACTACTGAATATGGTTTTCAATGAGTAGAATTTTTAGAATACTGAGACTTCATCTTTTGGTCCTGGACGCATGTAGAGATACTATGTGTGAGCATATAAGACTGACCTGGACACTCTCTAAATTGTTGGATGAGTTTGTCTGGGACTGATTTAGATGCTCCTAGGTGAACTTTGTTCGGGCATCCGAAGTCCAACTGCACTGCAGAAACCTTATCCTCTTGGATGCTCTCTTAGACACCCTATGTGAGCGTCTGAGACTTCCCGGACGCTCCCTGGACCATACTGTGCCAGCGTCTAGGGATGAAAAACCTTACTTACATGCGAGCATCCGAGACTCAGAAACCCTAGACATGTGCGAGCTTCGACCCTTTAGTTTCAAACCCTTTGCGCGAGCTTTCCTTCGTGAGACCTGTGCGAACCAAACAATAGAAGAGAGAAGAGAGAAGATTGTGCTTGATGATAGTGTCCAAATGAGATTGAGGTCTCTTCTATATATACACTTTCATGATGGTCCACTTGATGTTGAGGCTGATTTGACCAATTGTACATGTGCTAAGGGCTGACCTAATCCAATATACATGAGTAGATAAATAAATTCAAAAACCAACTTCTACTTGTCCAAATAATGTGATCTTTAGGTCAATTTTGGTCCTCTTGAAAAGAGGAATCTATTACAATCATTATCTTCATCATATGAGCTATACAAAGTGGAATTTGACTATAGTTTCATAATTTTAACATGCATATGCTTTAGTATATCAGTATTGAAGGTTTTTCATAGGAAAATATTTCTCTCTTTCATTAGGTAAAATTTCAATGCTTTCGTTAAATAATATTTCCATGTTTTCTTAGAAGTAATTGTTTTCATAGTTCAAATGTCAATGCTTTCATAATCTATATTTCCTTGCTTTCATAAAGTAGGATTTCCTGCTTTCTTCAGATAAATATTTCAATGTTTTTCTAGAATAAGTTCTTTCATTCAAAGTTTAGATTTACATGATTTCCTAAAGTAGAATTTCATGCTTTCGTAGATTAAATTGTGTGTTCTTTTCTTAATATAAATTTCAACTACCTTCCTAGATTAGGTTTAATGATTTTCTAGAATAGGATTTCCATTGTTTTTTATAGACTAGTATTTAATTACATGTCATAGAATAGATTTTAATTTCTTTCATAATTTACGATTTATTTTCATATAATTAAGAGAAAATAACTTTATTTTATTATCATTTACTTCCATTAGAATTAAGAGCTAAATACCTACAATATATTGTGTCATATACTTCACAAATCTATTTACTTGGATTTATGATTTAATGTAACTTAATTTTAAGCATAATTAAATTACTCGACAACCACTAACCAATTTTCGTTTAATAATATGGTGGTTTCTGGTTTACCACTTACCATCTTCCTTTCATCAATTTACTCCCCCCATTAAAGGTGTAGGAGGGCTTCTTTTATCATTGTGCTCTCCACCTTGAGGTTTGGAGAGTACCATCTTTGAATCTTATTTTTTTCTTTTCCTTAACCTCTATTTCAACTAGGTGGTAAGACTAATGTAGTTTCTTTACTTGTACATTCCATCTCCAAGAATTTATCCATTCGTAATTGAATATCTTATTAGCCTATTTTTTCTTTCGACTTTTTTTTGATAAATGATTTTTTTCCCACAATAAAGACGAAGATGGCGATCAAAACACTAACTCTCCATGTGACCAACTCTTTGACAATGATGGCATTTGTTTTCAAAATTTTGGAGATATTTAAGAAACCATGCGCTCACAAACTAAATTGGTTTGGTGTAATCTAGAATGTGCAAGCTATTTCCTTTATCATATCCCAAGCCATGTCAATTTCTATTGAATGATATCTCTTCCCAAGTTTGAAAAAACATCATAGAAAGACCATTTTTTTTCTTCTTTACAATTTCTTTCACTATTGTTGTTGTTATTCTATGCTTCGTTCCTTGATTCCATCAAGTCTTCTATATAACATTGAGCATCAATCACTTGTATTATGTCTTTGTAATTACAAGATGCATTGACCATCTGCATTAGCTCATCTATGTTACATACTACATCACACATTTGGATAAATTATTTTGTACAACTTGTGTCCCTTATTGTTTTATTTGCACAGACATGGCTTAAACATTGAGGGATATATACAACACAAATCCCAACAATAGATGGGGACACAAGTGGCCTAGTACACGCATGCCAAAGCTTTGAATTAAGACTTCTCTTTTTCCCATATTTATCATGGTTTATGATTGCTCTATTTTCAAGGCTTTAATGAGAAAGATAATATAATTCAAAGGGATTGTTTTATGGACTCCTAAAAACATGAACATCAACGTCCAAACTTTGGAACAAAGTTTAAATTCAAGACATGTGTTTCAATCCATGGCTAAATGTGATAGCAAAGTTACTTTTGCAACGATCTACCAAAACGAAGTAGTAAAATGGCTTGCAATATCAAATCCAAGACTTAATTTTTTTTTTATTTGAAGCTTTCAATATGCATATTCAAATTTTGTTTGCGCAGACATGGCTTAAATGTTGAATCCCTCATGTTGCTTTTTTGGCTTTGTGGATAACCATAATGACTTGAAATATTGTACCCTCTAAATCACAAGATTGAAATATTTCGAAGGGAACATTGGAGGTACTGATCATTAGCGCCTAGGGGCTTGAGTAACAATGATCTTCTTTGTTAAATGGACCCTTACTACATCATAAAATTCCAAACTCAGCAATAGAGAGCAACATATCATCTGATCAAGGAAGGAATGATCATTGACGAATTTGTTGGAGAAGAAAATATCCCCTTTGGTGGAGTATTCAAGGCAGGGAGAGTACCCCCTTTTGATTACAACATGATTCTATCTAAATATACTTATTATGGATAGATAAAAGTGGATCTCACCTCCATTCCTAAGAAACAAGAAGAGATTAGAAGCTATGAAGAGGAGGAGGATATGGGTGGTTGAAAATAAATATACCAGGTGTTTTCCATTCAAACTAAATTTTTAAACCACAATAAGTTTATTTCAGTTCCTCAAACACCTTGCACCGTGACATGTTCCCTTTCCATTCTGTTTGTAGGTCTGTAGATCACAATTGTGGGTAAGAGTTGTAGTGATACAAAAAATGGTGGTTGTAGAAATCGAGGCTGATTTATGTTATTTTCTTCTTATTTTCCAATAGCCTCATGCCTACGGATTTGGAAACTATGAGGTGAGAGAGTTGTGGGATCAAGTGCAATGATCTCCTACCATAATCAATTACCCAAATCGTGGCTCATTTCTTTTGTTTGAAAACCCATCATCTAGCACTCAACACTCGGATTAGCACCCAAACTTCTTGCCTATGCAATTCTAGTGCATATCATTATCTTCGAAAGGAACAAAAAATATTTTATCCTTTATTTACAGTGTGAAAATAAATCTAACAAAATTATAATCATAATCAATAAACCCAAATCTAATAAACAATGATTGGGTTACCCATTGCATGTGACAAATAGGCTAGTTTTATTATTGTGTTGTTGATACAGTCCTTTTTTTCTACAATAGAGATGAAGCAACTTATTTTTAATGAACTGAATCCACATCAACTTCACAGTAACAAAAAAAATCTTCTTTATAAGAAGAGATACACTAAATATACACTATGTAGTTTTAGGTACATAGCCACCGTTAAACTCAAACCGAACCCCTAATATGACAATTGTTGCTATTGAAGAAGCAAACCTTTACTAGATTGACATAGGGAACTTGACAAATTTTGACTTGCATGAATTGAGATCCTTCACTAAGTATTTTGAGGAAGGACTTGAAGCATCGAAAGGCATCAAAAAAATGCTAAAGAAGAAATCATTTATATGAGGAACAATTAAATGGAAGCACCACAACTAAACAAATAACTTAAGAGAAAAACAAATGTGCGCAAGTATCATGAATGAGATCTTGACATATTTTTGAATATTGTTGGTGTGGTATTGCAAGTGAAAATATGCAATCCAAACTCTATAGTTTGGATTAGGGCTTTAGTTTTGAGGAATAACTAGTATTGTTGCAGCCATCCTTAGAGTTATGGATCTTCTAGAGTATAAGAACAAAACTATGATGTCACCCCCATCATACAAGAAAAATAGAAATGAATGGATCCACTTTCATCGAATACATCATCTTTCAAATCTATGAATCTACTTTTGTTCCATCACTGATCAATCAGTTGTTTGTAAGGTAGGTGTTTGGGTCTGCAATTCGATATCTCGTGATATACCTTGCTACTACTATTGTTTCTAAAGTCAAATTACGATGGCTTCCAAATATAGTATGACTCTTATGGATCTAGCATGGATCTCTTAGATATAGCATGGTTTTGAATCCATGTTAAGAATTAGCATGAAAGAGACAATACAAGAAAATGGAAAAAAAGGCTCAATGGAATTCTCTCTTACTCATTATATTGATTCCAAGATATGAATTTATAATACATCAATTTGGCCTTCTAGATATTCTAAATCTAGATCTAGATCTTAGTGACAACTCATCATTGGATCATGACAACACCTCATCAATATAAGGATTACAACTCATGGCAATATGGTCTCGAAATTTGTGATTGTCCAGGGACTCAGTCTAACATGGAGGACAAGTTCAAAAAATGGTTAAATAATAAAGAGATAGCTATCTATAAAGGACTGACATGCATACTCATAAGAAATATTTGGTGGGCCAAGGATAATAATATATTTTGCTCACATGATATTCCAAGTGAGATCACTTTGGGCTTGGTGAAAAAATTGTGTCAAGAGTGTGAGGTAGACCCAAAAACAGAAGCACTGGGTGCCAATATTGTCAAATCTCACTACAGGTTGTCCCTAGAGCTTCTTTGATTGCGCAACACAAGGAAACCCACTTAGGTGTGGGTAGGCATGGCTCTTTCCCTCACATAGTCTTAAAATGTACAAACCAGATACATCCCTAGGCGAACAACTATGTTGAATTCCTTGCTCTTTGAACTCTCTTGGAAGCAACAACTTTAAGAAAAGTCAAATATAATATACAAATAATGGGAGGATCAAAACTTGTGATCGACTAGGGCAACAACAAGATATTTGCTAAGAATATCTACTTACAATCGATCCTTCAATATATGAGGGATGCCCTCACCTCATCTAACTGGTTATCATTCAGACACATAATCCGAGAACTAAACATTAAAACTGATAATCTCTCAAAACAAGCTCTCGAACTTCCTATACGGACTTTTGTGGTCTCTAATTTCATGGACGAGGTGGAGCTTGACCAAATGGTCATCCATGTATAACCACTATCTCCTACAAACTATTTTCATATCACTAGGTAAGTGCACTCTAAGCGAGCATTTTCAGATTTGATTTTTTTTTACAACTTACATTTTTTGTCATATTGTCTCTCACATAATCAATCAAACACACAACAAAGGAATGACCTATTATAGTTCTAATTCTATTTTTCACACAAATGTCAGGGTCACCAAAACATGTATTTGACTTTTTGCCTCTTTGAGCAAGTGATTGATACAAAAAATTATGGACAACATCTCAAAAGTGAAAAATATATATTCACTCTTATGAATATAAAAGTTATATATATATATATATATATATATATATATATATATATATATAATAATATATATATATATATATAGATAGATAGATAGATATAGATATATAGATATAAAAGAATTGCCCACGGGGTGTAGAGTAGACAGTGATAGGGTGTTCTGTTAAGGTATTCTATGGTGAAAATATCACTAGTTCGAAACTCTATCGGCAAAAAGCCAGCCATGCTAAAAGTTGGTGTGGCCCAAGCCAAGTGCAATCCCTAAGTGATTTTGATGACTTAAATGTCCCTCGATCACAGCTACCCAAACCACAAGTTAAGCGTGTCAATCACCTAAAGGCCCACATTACTTAGCATATATATATATATATATATATATATATATATTATATATATATAATATAAACATTAAATTAATTTAAATATATTAAACTATATTTTATAAAATACTATCCATTTTATACATTATAAAGTATTATATATATATATATACTGCTATTTAAACATGTTTATATTTTTTAATTTATTAATTTAAAATAATTCTTACAATAATCTTAATAAAAAATAAATATCTAATTTAAAACTAAAAAAATATAATAATTCATTATATATGATTATATAGGAGGCTCATGAATAAATTTAACATAAATCAGCGTAACGAATAAATTTAACATAAATCTTTTTAATTTTGAGTGGTCGTATTTGTCACGGTGATGCATTACATTTTATTGTTTTTATTTATATTAATCAATTCTTAACCTAACAAGTTTTTATATGGATATAATTTTTTTGCGTTTTTTTCAGATTTTATAAATATGACACAAAAAAGACAAAAAATATATGTATTATAATAAAAAGAATGTTTTATTAATTATTGAATGGAGGCTTTTGCGATCCATATTAAGTTTATGAGAAAAAGTTTTTCGGCATAAATCACATGATATTTCATTTGTCGACCCTTTTTGAACCAACCAGTGTGGTTCATGGTCGGGACAAGCTGAAGAATTAGATCTAGGCTGCATGTTAAATAGTCAGAGCAGAGCATCCAACGGCTATATTTGACCAGCAATGACTATATTGAACTGATAGGCTAGACCAGCTAACCACTATATTTGACTGGGAAATGGCTAGTTAAGCATCAAATAAAACTAGGTAATATATTAAATAAATAAATAAGTTAAAGTTAGAGATTTAAATAATTATTAAATTAATAGTAAGTTAGTTATACTATTATTAAATTAAAAGGGGTTCAAATTTATATAATTAAATAGTTAATGGGAAGTTAGTTTAAAACAATGTAAATAAGGTAACATATGAAATAGACATAAGAGTTACATAATAAAATATTTCATATTTATTTAAATATTTAGTTAATTAATTGTAAGTTAGTTTCATATTTAATTACAAAGGTTGATAAAAAAAAATCTAATTGTAAGTTAGTATTGTTATATTTATTACCATAACCACTATTAAATATATTTTTCTCATTAAACATGTATAAAAAATTATGGGTCAATTCTAACTTGAAAAAAAAAAGGAATTACACATCTTATAACAATACTAACTTACAATTTTGCTAAATAAATTTTGCTTATATATTAATTTCCCCATCTAATTAGATATTAACTCATTAGAATTAATTGGAATAATCTCATCTCCCTAGGAAATTGGTGGGTGGGGAGGGGAGCCATGTGACACAATATAATTTAACTTTGAGGAAAAAAAGGATTACACATCTTATTGTAAAATAGATCATTTTTCAAAATAAAATTTGTTTATAAATTAATTTCTCCATCTAATTAGAATATGAGCTTATTAGAATTGGAATAATCTCAAATCCTTAGGAAATTGGTGGGCAGGGAGCCATGCGGCATAAATATAATTTTTTTAAATTTATTAAAGTGAGTGCAACCTAACAAACTTGTAACACACTACACTCGTTGATAAGCATTAGGACTAAGCATGACTAAGCATATGATGAGCATATTCCCTTGAAAATCAATTTAGGGAGTCAATTAAAAAATAAAAAAGTCAACAAATCCACATATAACGTATATAAAAATAATTTTAACAAAAAGTTAAAAAAATATATAAATAAAAATGAATTTTTATTTTATATTAAAAATTAAATTAAATTTGAAAATAGGAAATAAATATATGATGATGATGATGGTTAACATCCACTGAGACCAAATGGTCTATTGGACCTAAAGAAATGAACTATTTAGTTTGATTTAAGATTTTATTCCTATGCTCAAAAAGCTTGGAGAGAAGCCTCCCAAGCTCACTATAATTTTGACATCGTAAAAGGCTAGGAAGGTTAGTATTGCAACAAACATTATGAAACTGAGATCGAATGTGATTGTACGCAGGGCACTCTAAGAGGAAGTGATTTTGATCCTCGATGTTCATATTGTCACAGAGATGGAAGATCCTTTCCATCCATGGTGTTTTAGGAATTCCCCAACGACTTGTTTCACTATGGAGCTCATGAGAGTTCGTTCTAATCTTGGCTATATTAATTTTCTTCTTTGAGCTAGTTAAAGCAGAGATATACTTTTGATCTTCTAGGGTGGGGTTGATGACCTCCTTATAATATCTTAATTTTCTTTTAGCTGCTAAATCATTCTCACACCACATTTTTTCTTTGAACTTAGAAGTAACAATATTTTTAATGTTGATCATGGAATCTCGGAAGAGGGTGGAAGGCGAAGGCACGCAAAGCTGCATTCTGAACTAGGGTTTTGAATTAGGGTTTTGTCGCTGGTCATCATGGCGGGACGCGGAGGAGGGAGTTCGGCTCCCTCCTACAGTCAAGTAGCTGCGAATAGAAGCAAGGGAACTGGATCGCATCGCTTCAAGAAACCAATGGAGGTGACAATAAAGGCTATTAACACAGAAAAATAAGAAAATATCAGACCTCATGGACAGGAAGGGAATCATGACGAAGCTACTAGGGAGAGGAGGACAGGGGCAGCAGTCAAAAAGTTGTTCCTATGAGTACAACAGGGTTGTGTAAACCCAAGTCGACCATTATTCCTTGGGTCGTTTTAAGTGACCCAACGCTATAGGTGCACAAAGATCACATGGCGGAATACGCGGTTATATGAAAATTATTGGGATTTGGCCAACGAAGAAGGCTTTGCAAGCATGGATAAGGAACCAATGGAAACCAAAGGGGGAAATAAACCTTCACCTTGGGCCCAAGGGCTTCTTTACGGTGGTGTTCACAAGCTTAGAGGATAAAGACAAAGAGTTTGAGGGAGGACCCTATTTTTACGCTGTTGCAGGCCTTTACATGCAACCATGGATGATGAACTTTGTCCCAGAATGAGGAATTTTCACATTGGCACTGATATGGATAAGACTTTACTCCCTTCCTTTAGATTATTGGCTGCCAGAGTCTCAAAAGGCTATCGGCAACAAGCTAGGGCGTTTTATAAAGATCTCAGATGTGACTCTAAAAGGAAAATACACATCCTTCACCTGGATATGTATGGTAATGGACTTATCTGGGCACTTCCGGATGCGATCATTTTAGAAGTGTATGATGAAGAATGGGTGCAAGCGGTGGACTATGAACATGTCCCATTTAGGTGCTGCAAGTGCCATGAACACGAGCACCTATATAGAGACTTCCCATTAAACAAATGGAGAGCAACACAAAAAACACCACAAACAAAGATCTCGAGGGTTTTACTAAGGTTGGGGGCAAAGGGAAAGGAGGAAAGCGGCACCAAAAAAGATTAATGAGGATAGAAAATTGAGCCACAATAGTTTCAAGATCTTAGAAGAAGAAGTTGGAAACAACGGGACAAACCAGGAACCAGAGAATAATCCCACTGAGAATGAAAGACCAACAAAAGGATGATCCGCCAAGAATTATGGAGCTTAGTAGGGACCATGAGATGACCCCAAGTGAGGCTGGAATGAAGGACCATGAACTGCAGGAGATTCTAGAAAGGGAGAATTTAGATCTAGAAAAGTTTCTGGAGCAAGGAATAACCAAAGGGGTAGACTTCTTGCCAAAAGAGGAGTTTGACAGGGTTCAACAACTCTTCCTCTGGAGATCACAATCAAAGGGATTTGGAGTCAAAATAAACCATGATAGCCAGGAAAATATAGGGGTGAAAATGATGGAGGATGCACTGATGCATTCTTCCAAGAACTCGAGTAGGAAAAGAGGAAGAAAAAGACAAAATGAGTTGTTGACCGAATGTGGGAAACTCATGATTAACTTAGGTAAGATGAGAGATCTTACCAGTTACTCCTTTACAAACCTTTCTTAATGAAGCTTACAACTTGGAACATTAGGGGTCTAGGAAGTAAAAGGAAACAACGAAATCTTAGCAATAGAATAAAAGAAGAAAAACTAGATATGGTTTTTATTCAGGAAACAAAGTGTTCGATCAACAAGATCAGAGAGATACACAACAAGGGGTTGATCAAGTATGAGTATCTAGAGGTTAAAGTGGACAACTCGGCAAGGGGGATTCTTACGCTTTGGGACCCCCAGAAACTTGGAATCCTGGATGCTAAAGCGTCCAGGAACCATCTATTATTGGTGATTCAACCTTTGGGTGATAAGGAGATATACATGATCACAAACGTCTATGGTCCTCGAAAACAAGAAGACAAACTCAAGCTTCTCACCTCCCTTGAGGAGCTAAGAGAGAGATATCCTGATGTGCCCTGGATTCTGACAAGGAATTTCAATATGATCAGATCTCTTATTGATCCAAGTGGATCTTTAAATACAATGGCATGGAAAAGCCCAGGAATCAAAGTGCTCAGAATGAAGTCAAATTGGGACCAGAGCATATATCTTGTCATCTTGATTCCAATGGCATGAACAATACTCCAATCCGAGTCCGGATGGTGAAGTTATTGCGAAAAGAAGGTTGCTTTGTTCCTTAAGAAAATGAGGATTTTTCCTTTAAAAATGGGTTTAAGCCTTAAAAGGCAAAAATCGCAATCGGAGGATTCATAGAGGCAGACTTAAGAAGGGTGCTGAGAAAACCTCGATCGTCGATCTATGATTAAATCGGATCGGTGGATCGAAAGGCAATCGGATCGGAGGGCTATATGTATATATTATATATATATATATATATATATATATATATATATATATATATATAATATATATATATATATATATATATATATATATATATATATATGTATGTATATATATATATATATATATGTATATATATATATATATATATATATATGTATATATATATTATATATATTATATATGTATTATATATATATTATATATATATATTTGTATATATATATATATATAATAATATATATATATATATATAATATATATATATATATATATATATATATATATATATATATATATATATATATTGGTGATTGCAGGGACCGACTTGTGATGCGATCAGTGATAAAGCACCATACCAATATGAGAGCGGGTTGCCGATGCGATCGATCGATGTCGATATTGGTGATTGGTGATCGGTGGTCGGTCATCCCCGGGTAACAAGATTTTTGCACCCCGATATGCCGTTGCGATGTCGGGCCCTTACCCGATGAGGAATATACGCCGGATTTAACAAATTTTGAAGTCCGAGTAAACGGTTTTTCGCTGGATTTTAGTTTTTTCGAGATTTCTTGGTATTTATCGTTACAATGATAAAGAGGTTTTTTTAAGGGTTGGTTGTGCCTACCAATCCTTCCACGCTACTGGCCTCTATTTTGAACCAAGACAGCCCCGATTTAAACAGGATTTTGTCCAAAATGACCCATTATAAAGGCACGATAGTTGGAAAAATTGCAGGGAGAGGAATTGGTAGCACACGGTTTTGTTTGGCAAGAGGCTGATAGTGCATTTTGTCTATTTGGGACAAGTTTCGGATGTTTTTAGCCCCTTTCAGCGCCACAGATGCTTTGATGCTGCCCACTTTTCCATCTGAGGTCTTCACTTCACAACCATTTGTCAGAATGGAAGTATAAGCCTCTTGTATGCAGTTGATGATTGTAATTCTCTTATTTCATGCCATTTAATATAAAGGTCTCCCCATTGTTCAAGCTAGGCCTGGAGACATAGTCCGAATTGGACGAACTTAGTTATTAAGCTTCGGTGTCTTCTTTTTTTCCTTTTATGTGCTTTCTTCTTTTTTTTCCTGTGTGTCCATTAAATTTTAGTGTTAAGCTGCAATTTTACACGTGATTCTTTTAATACATCTATAAGTGAAAGTATCTTGGATCAAGCGGTATCAGAGCAGGGCTTTTTAGATGTGAACTTCATGTTTGTATGCTAACAAGAAATAGGCTTCAAAGAGATGAATGGGAACTAGAACCTTTCGATCCTAAAGCAGGGCGTGCACCTCGAAGGAGAAACATGGTAGAAGATGAAGCTCATATTGAAGAGGAGCACAATTTCCGCAATACTTTCTATTCAATGGCAAAGAACATCAGATAGCTGGTTTTAAGACTGGAGAAAGCAGAAGAGAGAAATCCAGAAGGACAAGGTTCAACACATGGGAATGGTGGAGAAGAACCCCCTCCTTCTCCTTCTGGGAGTGAAGGTTCTCCTTCCTCTCACCATCATAATCATAGAAATCCAAAGGATGCATCTAAGAAACCCTTTTCTTAATTAGATGTTAAATTTGATCTTCCTATTTTTAATGGTGAAAGTAATGCAGAGAAGCTTAACAATTGGATTAGGTAGATTTAGGTCTACTGCAGGATTCAACAAATCATAGAGGATGAGGCGAAGATCTAGCTGACCTCTCTATGGCTGAGCAACGCAGCTCTCATTTTGTGGGAGAGCAAATTGTAGAGCGATAATAATGTGGGTAAGCTCTTTTCCTCATGGCTTGATTTCACTTCTGCGTTAAAGGAACAGTTTTATCCCTTAGGATACAAGCAAAAAGCTTTGATGAATTGGCAATATTTAAGGCAAGGCAAAGGGCAGGATGTTCAGAGTTTTATAGAAGAATTTAGAAAGCAAGCACTGAATCTGGGTATCGCACTTGATACACCGGAAGTTGTAACTAAGTATATTGGCTCACTACATAGTTATATTAGACATTCATTGTTGTTGTTTGAACCAACCACTATTGATTTTGCTAGCGTAAAATAAATTCATATTGAGAACAGGGGTAAAAATGAAAGAGATGATCAGTCCAGAAAACATCCATTCAAACCTCCCAATGGTAAATCCAAAGCGAAATGGAAAGGGAAGGAGAAGAAAACAACAACAACCAAAGAAGGAGAGTGGCCTTATTGCAATCACTGCAAGAAGGAAGATCACGATGACAATCACTATTGGAAGCATCACTCAAAAAAGCATCCAAAGAAGTATGGAGGAAAAGGGAAGCAGAAGACAATGGCCGTGGCGCAACAAGACCTTGGATCGAATTCGAGAGATGAAGCACTGATCACAACAGTGGGAACAAAAGGTACTCTTACACCTCATGTTAATTCTGAATCACATGAAGGCACCAGTTCTATGAATGAGTCCCTTTCGAATGACTGAAGAAGAATTGAATTATTTCATATCAAAGTTGTTGTAAATCATACCAAAGTTGAACTTTGTTTGATACTGGGTCCCCAGCAAACTTAATTGCAGAATCCCTGGTAAAGAAACTCGGTTTAGAGACAAAACCACACCTGAAACCTTACCCACTGGGATGGATACATGATAAAGCAAAACTAAATGTAACTCAACAGTGTAAAGTCAAATTTGTGATCGCTTCTAAGCTTGTAGATGAAGTAGAGTTGGATGTAATACCATTGGATATCTATGGTATGGTGTTAGGCAGCGCATACCTATATAATAGAAAGGCAGTCTTTTTCTATCATGAAAAAAAATATCAAATCACCAAGGATGGGGTATAATATATAGTGAGAGATAATCAAAATAAAATTAATACCAGCCTTGTAAGCGCTGGAAAAATGAAAAGACTGGTGAATTCCAGTAAAGGATGCATGTTGATGGTTGTAATGGAAAAAGAGGCAGAATTCATTGATGCTTTCCAAGGGTGCGATCAGGAGCATAAACAAGAATTAACTGAATTGATTTCTAATTATGATGATTTGTTTTAGGAACCGAAGGGATTACCTCCGAAGAGGGAAATCCAACATGAAATCCATCTACAACATGATGCCCCTATTCCAAATATTGGCATGTACAGGATGTCGGCAATTGAGATGGAGGAAATCAAGAGACAAGTGCAGGAATTTTTGGACCAAGGCGTCATCAGGCCGAGCACCTCTACGTGTGGTTTGCCAATTGTTTTAGTGCCAAAGAAAGATGGCACTTGGAGGATGTGCGTGGATTACCACACACTCAACAAGATCACGATGAAAAATCGCTATCCCCTTCCACACATAGATGATTTATTAGACCAATTAAAGAGTGTTGTTTATTTCACAAAGTTGGATTTGCATAGTGGCTATCACCAGGTCGGAATTGCAGAGCAGGACGTTTGGAAAACCACCTTCAAGACCAAGCAGGGGCTGTTTGAATGGATGGTGATGCCATTTGGGCTTTGGAACGCTTCAGCCACTTTTATGCAGGTTATGAATGATATATTTCAGCCTTTCATTGATGAGTTTGTTCTTTTGTATTTAGATGATATATTGGTCTTTAGTAAAAGTTGGGTTGAACATGCGTGTCATGTAAAGAAAGTGCTTCATGTACTGAAAAAAAAGAAAAACTCTTTGTAAAATTGTCAAAGTGTGAGTTCGGGAAAACCTCTTTGTGTTACCCAGGTCATATTGTTGGTCATGGTCAGTTAAAATTGATCCCTATAAAGTTGAAGAAATTGTAAATTGGTCGTGCTTGATGTACTGAAAAAAGAAAAACTCTTTGTAAAATTGTCAAAGTGTGAGTTCAGGAAAACCTCTTTGGGTTACCTAGGTCATATTGTTGGTCATGGTTAGTTAAAAATTGATCCCTCTAAAGTTGAAGCAATTGTAAATTGGCCTAAGCCTACTAGTGTAACAGAGGTCCATAGCTTTCTAGGTACAGTCCAGTATTGGAGGAGATTTATTGCTAATTTCTCTATTATTGAAGCACCTTTGCACACATTGACAAGTGTGAAACATGTCTTCCAATGGGGAGGAAGACAACAGAAGTCCTTTGAAACATTGAAGGAAAAGATCAGCACCACACCAGTCTTAGCCTTACTCGATCTCCAACAACCATTCGAGATTGAAACCGATGCCAGCGGTTATGCCAAGGGAGTTGTACTGATGCAGCAAAAGAAGCCAATTTGTTACCATTCTGAGAAGTTTTCTCAAGTTGTAATAAACTATCCTGCATATGACTAGGAACTTTATGCCTTGGTGCAGAGTGTGAAAATGTGGAAACACTACCTGATCGACAAGGATACCATCATCCATACAGATCATCAACCCTTGCAGTACCTTTAGTCACAAACCAATTTGCAACAATCTCGTCATTTCAGGTGGATGGGATTTCTTCAACAGTTTCATCTGGTAATAAGGTATAACAAGGGCACTAGCAATAAAGTGGCCAATATGCTATCTTGCTCTCCTATCTCTACTTCTGTTATTTTTCATAATGCTTCGTTATCTTTTGAGAGTTATGTTGAAAAATATGCTAACGATGATGACTTTAAGGAGGTTTATGCAAAACTAACCCATGGTTCATAGGTGGACAACTATCACTTGTAGGGGAAATTGTTGTATCACCTTGGTAAATTGTGTATTCCCACAGGGGAAAGAGTACATGTAATTTGAGAGGCCCACACCTCTCTTGTGTTTGGACACTTTGGTGTCGAAAAGACTTTATGTCATGTACAAAGATTTTTTTTTTTGCCTCATATGAAAAACATTGTGACTCTCTATGTAAAGGGTTGTGTGATGTGTTCTATTTCAAAGCCCTCTAATAGAAAACTTGGGCTCTACACAGCACTCCCTATTCTTAGTCGTCCATCGGAAAGTGTGTCAATAGACTTTGTAGGAGGTTTACCTTTGTCCAGGAAGAGTCATGACTATTTGTATTTCATTGTTGACCAATTTAGCAAGATGTGTATTCTTATGCCTTGTAAAAAGCAAATTATTGCAGAGCAGACTGCTTCTCTTTTCTTTCAGCATGTTTGGGTCCACTTTGGATTACCTACATCAATTATGTTAGATCAGGACTCTCGCATTCTTGGAGAGTTTTGGACTAGCTTGTGGAGGATTATGGACACCAAATTGAAAAGAAGCATAACATTTCACCCACAGACTGATGGACAAACAGAGGTTATAAACTGTACCATGGTACACTTATTATGAGGCTATTGTGGGAAACATCCCAAGTTGTGGGATGAAAATCTCCCATATGTACAACATTCCTACAACTGAGCAGTGCATTCATCTACGCAGCGTTCACCATTCGAGACATGTTTTGGTTACCTACCAAAGGACCCTTTTGATATGGTCTTTGGAAGGGAAGATGGCTCCAGTGGACGTAATGATAGGGACAAAGCTCAACAGTTCATTCAGCGAATCCAATTGATTCACCAAGCAGTGTAAGAGCAGTTGGAGAAAAGTCAACCCCGTTACAAGGCTCAACAAGATAAACACCGAGTCGACCATAAATTCCAAGTGGGCGACAAAGTGGGGTTCCACATCAATAAAGACAGGATGAAGGGAGAAGGAAAGAAATTGCAACCAATCCAGTATAGACCATTCACCATTTTGGAGAAGATTGGGAACAATGCCTTTTGTCTTGACTTGCCGATATATATGTAGATGTACTCAGTAGTGAATGTGGAGAACCTAAAGCTGTATGAACCACCTTTGATCATGGACACTGATGAGGTGGGCACAGTTCCTACAGTCGATGATTTTTCACCAGAATATCTCGATGAGTTGCTAGAAGACATCATTCTCAACAGAATAATCAAGACTTCATGGTGAGGAGATGTAGAATACCTTCGAGTTGGTTTCAAGGGAATGCACCCGAGCAAGGCTAGATGGCTGGATAAAGAGAAAATGAGGGAACTATTCCCTCACTTGCCAATTGACTAATGAAAATCTTTTGGCAATTCAAAAGCTCCTCGATGGGGAAGATTTATCTAGGTGGATCTTTAGATACAATGGCATGGAAAAGCTCAAAAATAAAAGTGCTCAGAATGAAGTCAACTCAGGAGCAGAGCGTAGATCTCGTCATCCTGATTCCAATGGCATGAACAATACTCCGATCCGAGTCCGGATGGTGAAGTTATCGCGAAAAGAAGGTTGCTTTGTTCGTTAAGAAAATGAGGATTTTTCCTTTAAAAATGGGTTTAAGCCTTAAAAGGAAAAAATCACAATCAGAGGATTCATAGAGGCAGACTTAAGAAGGGCACTGAGAAAACCCTGATCATTGATCTCTGATTCAATCAGATCAGCGTATCGGAAGGCAATCAGATCAGAGGACTCCTCTCTCTCTCTCTCTCTCTCTCTCTCTCTCTCTCTCTCTCTCTCTCTCTCTCTCTCTCTCTCTCTCTCTCTCTCTCTCTCTCAGCGATCGGTGGTCGGTCATCCCCGAGTAACAAGATCGTTGCACCCTAATATGCCGATTGCGATGTCGGGCCTGGACCCAATGAGGAATATACGCCTGATTTAACAAATTTTGAAGTCTAGGTAAATGGTTTTTTCACCAGATTTTAGTGTTTTTTGGGATTTCTTGGTATTTATCGTTACAATGATAAAGAGGTTTTTTTAAGGGCCGGTTGTGCCTACCGATCCTTTCACACCACCGGCCTCTATTTTGAACCAACACAACCTCGATTTAAATGGGATTTTGTCCAAAAAGACCCATTATAAAGGCACGATGGTTGGAAAAATCACGGGGAGAGGAATTGGCAGCACGCGGTTTCATTTGGCAGGAGGTCGATAGTGCATTTTGTTTGTTTGGGACAAATTTTAAATGTTTTTAGTCCCTTTCAGCACCATGGACGCTTTGATGTTGCCCACTTATCCATCTGAGGTCTCCACTTCACAGCCATTTGTCAGAATAGAGGTATAAGCCTCTTGTATGCAATTGATGATTGTAATTCTCTTCTTTCATGCCATTTAATATAAAGGCCTCCCCATTGTTCGAGCTGGGCCAGGAGACGTAGTCCGAATTGTGCGAACTTCGTTATCAAGCTTTGGTGTCTTCTTTTTTTGCCTTTTATGTGCTTTCTTCTTCTTTTTCCTATGTGCACATTAAATTTCGGTGTTAAGTTACAATTTTACATGTGATTCTTTTCATAAATCTATAAGTGAAAGTCTCTTGGATCACTTATAGAGAAAAAAGGCGGTACTAGAAAACTAGACAGAGACTCCATTACCTTCCAAAGCTTCATAAATAACATGGGGCTAGTGGACACTGAAACAATAAATGGCACTTTTACCTGGAACAATAAGAGGGGAGGGGCTGCTCAAGTCACCTCTAAACTAGATAGATTCATAATCTCATAGGACCTCCTTCTCACAGGCCTTGACATGTCAGCTTTAATCCTTCCCTTTGGAGGCTCGAACCACTAGCCTATCCAGCTTGAAGCTACTTTTATGGGCACATCGAGGAAAAAACCTTTTAGGTTTGAACATGTCTGGCTCTGTCACCCTAACTTCATCAGCAATATTGACAAATGGTGGATGGAAGATATGCTCGTTCAAGGCACTAAAATGTTCATGCTACAATAGAGACTTAAATACATCAAATCCAGGCTTAAAGATTGGAACAAAAAGGAGTTTGGAAATATTTTTAAAGCCAAAAGAGAAGTTGAGCAGAAACTCCAAGGGATTAATCAGATCATCACCACAGAGGGTTTTACCGAGGAACGAAAAAATCAAGCTGACTCTCTTCAAAACGAATGGGAAGATTGGTGCATGCAAGAGGAGTTTTTTTGGAGACAAAAATCGAGGGTGTAGTGGATTAGATAAGGAGAAAGAAACATGATTTTTTTTCATAAATCAACTCTGCATCATAGGTCACATAACAGAATTACAAAATTCAAATATTCCCAAGGGAAAGAGCTCGTCTCTCACAAAAAAATGGAATTTGTCCTAGTTCAGCACTTCCTTAGCACATAGCAGAAGATCCTCTCATAGACAAATCTCGGTTCATTAACAATTTCACAAAGCACATTCTGAAGCTTGTAAATAGGGAAGACAACTACAATCTTAACAGGCCATTATCTGAAGAGGAGGTTAGTGAAGTTATCAATGAGATGCAAAATGGGAAAGCTCTGGGCCCGGATGGGTTCAATGTGGACTTCTTCAAAGCTTGCTAGAAACCAGTCAAACAAGATATCCTTGAGGTTTTGGAAGACTCAAGAAGATCCAAAATGGTTTTGAAGGCTCATAATGCCTCTTTCATAGCTTTGATTCCAAAACAGGAAAAAGCTATGACACCGGACCGATTGAGACCCATAGCTTTATGTAATGTGGTGTACAAAATTATTTCCAAAGTGATCGCTAACAGACTCAGACCCCTGCTTCCAACTCTTGTCTCAGAGGAGCAAACTGGTTATGTGGAAGGAAGACAGATTCTCAATAACATCATTCAAGCTCACGAGGTGGTACACTCCCTTAAGAGCAATAAGTAAGCTGGTATGATCATACAACTTGACCTAGCGAAAGCTTATGATAAGCTAAGTTGGTCTTACATCAGGGCAGTGCTAAGAGCTTATGGCTTTGACCACAACTGGATAAGATGGGTTATGGCCCCTGTATCCATGACTAGTTTTTCCATCCTGCTTAATGGTTCTCCCTCAAGAACCTTTATGCCTTTTAGGGGTCTCATACAAAGGGATCAAAATGGAAAATGTTGAAGGAAGAATCTAGGGTTTGAAACTTACATTGGATGGTGTTGATTTTACTCATCAACAATTTGTGGATGACACAATGCTGCAGGGTATTCCCACGGTCATGGAAGCCAGAGCTTTCAAACAAATCATGAATGAATTCTCTATGGCCACTGCTATAGAGGTAAGCCTTGACAAATCAAAAGCTTTCTTTTTTAACATTGACATTGCTATTCAGAGGAATCTCACTAGAATTCTTGGATTTTAAAGCGATCAGTTACCTTCCAAGTACCTTGGAATGCCTCTTACAGACAAACCTCTAAGCAAGGGAGTGTGGGAGCCGGCAATGAATAAAATTTAGGACAAGGTCAAGAAATGGACATGTAGGTATTTAAATTTGGTGGGGCATCTTGTTCTTACGAAGGTGGTCCTGCAGGCTATTCCCATTTTCATGTTTTCAGCTCTTCCTGCTATTAAAGGAGTTATGCAACATATTAGGAGTATTCAACGAGATTTTCTTTGGGGCAGAGGGGGAGAGAAAATGAAGTGGGCTTTGGTAGCTTGGGACAAGCTCTGAAAACCTAAGGACCATGGTGGTTTGGGGCTTCATGACCCTGAAACCCTCAGCGGATTTTCAGGAGCAAAACTTTGGTGGAGGTGGGTTAAAGAATAGACAACCCCTTGGGCCAAGCTTTGGAAATAGAAATATGCAAATAATTGGCAGGAGAGGGATCATATTCGAATGTCAGGGCTCATCAAGGGCTCTCAAATTTGGAACCTTGCTTGGCAGAATAGATCCATTGTCCAACAACATAGTTTCTGGGAGTTCCGAGCTGGGAACCTGGCACGGTTTTGGGAGGACAACTAGTAGCAAGAACCAAATTTGTTCAAGGAAGAATTAATTTCTCTCAAGAATGACACTGACAACAAAGGTTTACTTATGGTAAGTGACTTCTTGGATCAGTTAAGGAAAAATTTTAAATGGAGAATATGGAAGGATCTAGGTTATAGTGAAGAGAGCCCTTTGAAGGCCTAGGCAGTTTCTCTTGCTCTGGACTTGGAACAGAGGAAGATTTTGGTGTCATCCTTGTCTGACCAACTAAGATGGGGAAGAAATACCGAAGGAAACTTTAACCTCAAAGAAGCTAAATGAATGGACCTAGGGATTGATTATCAAAACCCTAATCAGGTATGGAAGAACCTTTGGCAGAGCCCGCATTGGTTGAAAATAAAGTTGTTTATTTCGTTGGTTCAACAAAAGAAAATTCTTGCTTGGGAGAATCTTCTAAAAAGAGGTTTTCTTGGACCACCCAAATGCCATCTATGTGGCTTATAAGAGGAGACGATGGAACACTTACTCAACCTCTGCCCTTTCACCTCTACCTTGTGGGATTGGGTGGCCTCAGTCTTCAGGCAAACTGACAGGGACAAACTCAGCATCACCAACACTTTGAAGAATTAGAGGAAAAAATTCTCAAGAAATGAAATCATCAATAAAGCTTGGACTCTGGTTCTAGGCTTTATTATCTGGGATGTATGGAAAGAATGCAATGGAAGTATTTTCAAGAACAAAATTGGCTCGACCCAGCACATTATTGCATAAATATTACGACAGCTCCAAGACACAGTTGGAGCCCTTTTGTGGAAACTTCTTGAGAACCCTCCTTTGCCCCAGGATGCTCGCATAATACTGCAATTGGGTCTCCATTTTCTAGTTCCCTAGGGGTATAAACAAGGGTGTGAGCCAAACAACTGCTAGTAAAGACATCTAGCAGCCACCTCCTCATGGTTTTTTGAAAATCAATATAGACGGAGCCTCTAAGGGCAACCCTGGGATGGCTAGATTTGGTGGGGTTATAAGAGATGAGAAAGGGTGCATAAAGGACATCTTTCATAGTCATTTTTGTATTGCCACTAATAACATGGTGGAGTTCATGGCCTTATAGCAGTGCCTATAAATCTTGATCGAGTAAAATTTATACAACACCATCATTGAAGCAGACTCTGAATTGTTCATCAATGCGGCCAAAAAGATATGTAATGGAATGGAACTAGGAAAAATTTCGAAGCATTGGAGGCTATCACTGGTTTTTCAGTGTATTTCTTCCCACTTGCGAACCCTGAGAACTGTCAGCTTCATTCATGTGCAAAGTAAAGCCAACATGCTAGCTGATCGTCTCGCGAATGAAGGAGTGCTTCGCAAGGAAGGTTGCAACAGGTACACTTGGGATTCAACACCCTCGGGGAAATTTCGTGATGATTGTCAAAGACAGGCAACCAAAGACAGGGAGCACTTCCAGACCATGAGAAATGAGCAGAAGGAATATCAATGGAAGCAGGAGAGAGCAAAATTAGGAGTTAATCCTAATTATTGATCCCACAAAGAATGCTTAAGACAGAGCAAGCTACAGGGGAGGAGTACATGGTAAAAAACGGGCTAGTAGAAAGGCCGCTGACCATAGATTTTGATGGCCTTCATTATTGAAAGGCTATCGGGTTGAACAATGACCGAAGGTTAAGTCTACAAGCGGACTCGAAGATTTATAGATTAGCGGTTTATAATATTTATCGGCTCCGTAAAGCGGGTAAAGGTCGCGCTAGTTTCCGATTCAATATCTCTGATGACCATCAGATCAACAAGGGCTTGATCATAGGGATATCCAGTTTTAAAAGTGATCGGAGTTTAAGACTTAGACCAGGCCCATATTTTCAACGGGAGAGGAAGGAACGACATAAACCTAAAGTGAAGAGAAGGATGCACATGAATCATTTGATCATGGCGGATCAATGGACATATTTGGTGGATAGTTTAGCGGGAGTAGGAGCGGACGAAATTTCTTGACCCGGGTTGAAGTGTCATAGTAAATCCTAACCGTTGATTCTTTTTCCACGCACGGACGTCATATCCCATTACGGGGGTTTAGCCACTGGTAACCCGCGTGCTAGTTTGAATAGCTGCATATCATTAGATCTAAGTACCCCATCATTGAATGGATATCGGGTTTTAAGATTGGGGGTAGTTAAGCAGAAGAGCAGACCCGTTTTTTATAGATCACAGGTTCTTTTTCTTTTTTGGGTCCGGAAAGTGGTTAATGGGCATGCAAGTTCCTGAGGCGATGATGTGTCAACCGTTGGATCAAGAGCCAGATCGACAATGGAGATTTAATTAAATTTTGTCTTTCGATAAAAGTGTATGGCTAGTGATAAACTCAGTTTTGCAATATGTGTCGAGGTTTGCGGGGATGTGATGAACTGTGGATCATTAGATCAATTGTTTGATCGAACGGTGGAGGTTTACTCCCGCATTTCACAGTTTCAAGGGTTGGCGGTGTGCAGTCACTGCGATGTGCGATAAGTCGAAATGTGCAATCAGCCGAGATGTGCGATAAGCTGAGATGTGCTGAGGTTTGCGACGTTGTGATGGACTCTTGCATTTCGCAGTTTCAGGTGTTGGCGGCTTGCAGTCAATACGAGGTGCGATAAGGCGAGATTAGGAGGAATATTACTCTTTTTTTTGTTTTTATGTTTGATGTTTGGGCTAGTGTTGACCTTGTTGCTTGTTTTCATCAATGGGTCTATCTTTTGCTAGTCTTTACACTTGTAAAGACGTTGTAGCATATGTAATCTTATTTTTGAGGTTAATTGAAGGCACCACTCTTACTTGACCAAAAAAACCAATATTTTTAATGTTATTAATGTTTTGTAATGCAACATTCTCGTCGATCTCTCAATGGTTTAACCAGGCCCTTGTGTCTTTATACTGGCCTTGTTTGAGCCTTAGGTGGTTTTGGCTGGAATTTAAAGCTAGCATAAGAAGTCTATGGTCTCCTATATATATATATATACTATATAGTATACTATATATATATATATATATAGTAATATTATATATATATACTATATATACTAATACATGAGATGTAGATTAAATTTATTTTATTTTGGATTTGGTCCCAAGCTCAATTTAATTTCACAAAAAAAAATATACATCTATACACCACACACACACATATCTTATACCCTTTTTTCGAATATGTTTTTCCATTTTATAATATAATATTGATATATTTTTAATAATCTTTTTAAATTAAACTAAAAAAATATTTATTCTTAATATTAACATTCTTAAGGTTAACTGTTTCATTGTTATTTATTTAAATAAAATAAAATGATTTATGTTTGTATTTTAGCGTAAATCTATTTACTTAAATAAAATTAAAATAATTACTATTTTTTATGTTATTTATATTACTCATTTATCTCAATAAAATAAAAATATGTAATAGAGTATTCATTGAATAAAATTGATTGACTTTTCATAAGACCTTACTAAAGGCCTAATGGAGAGAGCAATCACAAATGGCGAGAGAAGAAACAATTTTCGCATACCAGAATCCAATAGTGGGACTAATTTGGATTGGATCATTATATTAGTCGCCATCTTAATTCTTTTAGAGTAGAAAATTAAAGAAAACAACTCATAGGACCATTTTACCAGTGGATCATAGTTTGGTGAATTAGGGTCTAAAACCTTCTGAAAGAAAATTGAGACAATAAATGTTATTTTTCAAAAGGAAAGATTTCCTTAGGTCCAACACATTTCTAGCGTTATTCTACATTCATATACCTTTCTAACAGTGCAAGAAATACCTCAAGCAGAGTTTGTATGGCAAATGTATGCAACCTGGATATTGACCTTCCTATTTTGACCATCATGATTCGAGAGGATGCCACATCAATCTCCATTACTATTGGGAAATGGGCTAGCATGTGATCATGATAAGAAAGACTCCAAAAGAGTCAATATTGTAACTCTAGTTAAGAGTTGAAAGAATCAAACTTAACCACTAGGTTGCTATCTAGTTGTATTATAACCGAGCCACTAGGAGGAAAAGGGGTTCAAGTTCTATTTGAGTGCATTTTGTTGCATAAATGAGAAAAATAGTTAAGAGTGGATAAAGAGAGAAAACATATAGGGTCTATGTTCTATAGCAACCCATGGGCGACAATTTTCACTTGTTTGTACTTTCCTCAATTTCCATTTCCATTCAAGGAAATGGAGAGTAGAGCTTCCTCACATTCCAACTGGGATTTCTCCCATTTATTATGGTTGTGAGTGATTGCATTTTTGTTCGTTTTCTATATAATGCATTCACAAAAACAATAACTTAGTAAATCCAAAAGTCTAAGGAAAATAACCTCATAGTATATATTTCAGATTGTTGTAGCTCTGATACCACTTGTTGTAGATCTAATCCAAAAATATAAGATAATAGAAATAAACCGAAGAAATAAGATAGAAATGATTCTTTATTGATCAAACCCTTAAGGTAGGGCAACACCATACATTCACTCCTTAAGGAAGGAGAACACTCCACAAGCCATATGCCTGTTCATACAACAGACCAATACTTCTCTTCATATCTCTCCATGTGGCAGTCTCTTAGCCTCTATATAGGCCTCATACTTACAAAACCATGCATTTCATTAACCATTGTTTACTCATACCCATTAACTAATCACCCATGGGCCCATTACAATTATTATTAACTACTTGTAGTCCCTTACATGACATGGGTTAACCACCTTATTTATTACTATGGCCCATCCCATTATTACATTATTACCTTGGGTACCTCCCTCGGTACCCCATATTACCACTTGTTGTAGCTCTGATACCACTTGTTGTAGCTCCGATACCACTTGTTGTAGCTCTGATACCACTTGTTGTATATCTAACCCAGAAAGATATGAGAATATAGATAACCCAAGAATAACAAGATAGAAATAGATAGATTGAAATTCTTCTTTATTTATCAAACCCTTAAGGTAGGGCAACACCATACATTCACTCCTTAAGGAAGGAGAACACTCCACAA
>APFE031128392.1:0-12541 GCA_000404065.3 Pinus taeda
TGGTGCATCATCTTCTTCAGCACCACCATCCACTGTTGAGCATTCTGCTGCTTCTATTTTTTATGAGGATTGTTATGATGAGAATTAGTCTTTTGTGACTTGTCTCTATAGTTCTTGCAGCCTTATAGTCTTTATTGTACTTGCAGCCTCATATACTAATATAAATAAAGGCTGATTTTGGATTTTCCAGTTCCTATATTTTTATTTTCATTATGTGATGACTCATGAGTAAATGTGATCATTGTGATGTAAATTTAATCTTAATGTTAAAATGTTTAAGTAAATGTATCATAATTCATTAATGCTTTATGACTGCACATATATATATTAAAATTTTAAAATGTTTTTAATATATATATATAATATATATATATATATATATATATATAATATAATATATATATATATATATATAAGATATAGAATATATATATTCGCGTTTCCCCGTTTCCAAAATTTGGGGAAGTCGCGTTTCGTTTCGCTTCCCCGTTTCCCCATTTCGTGCAACTTAGTTTTAACATTTTTCACCTCATAAGGAGATCTTTAGACTTGCTTCCCCATTAGCTAGGCAATTCCAGTTGGCATTGACAAACAATTATTTGTTGTTTCAAAATATTTTTGTTTTTGTTTTAGCTGGGATAAAAGCACTCAATGTAAAACTAGCGAAAAATATGTCCCTAATGAGTTTGTGACACATGGGATTCCAAATTTAAATTTTGAATGAAATTGTGAATTAATCTTTTAGGATATGAATGTCATTTATGCCTTTAAGGGGATTATGGGTCTACTTCCCTAACAAATAATAATCAGAATGCTGGACCATGAACCTATAATCAGCTAAATGAGATCCTAGTATCTAATCTAGATTAAAGTGGCATCCTCATCGAGGCTATGAAAAATTGTTGATAACAGAGGCAATGTGCATGGTATCAAAGTCAAAACTACATCACCAACTCAATTATCCACTCCATTTTTACACTTTCTTAGTTAGTAGATTCTCGAAAAATTTATTTGGATTTTTATTTATGAGGTTTTTATTTACTATTTCCATTTTGAACAAGTAGTTTTGAATTGATTAACTATATTCAAGTAAGGCCACAACAATCATTTTCAGATTGTTTTGGAATTTATTTTTCTATAACATATGTTATTTTTCATTCATTTAATGTCTTTCAAGGCAAAGATAATTGGTTCATCCAACGAAAAGCCAATTGTTGGCAGCCCAACCGATTCGCCTCTCATTTTCGAAATCATATGGTCCCCTCATTCCATTCTGATTTTGCTTTCAATTTTTATAATTAATGTTTGAAGCATGGATCCTAACTTGGGCTTTAATAAGACCTACTATTTGTGATTGGCACATTACCTTAACCCAAATTCGATGCTTCTTTTTCATATGTTCATTTTGGTTATTCATCTTGGTTCTCTACCAATAATGTAACCTATGTTCTTATATTATCCTATGTGGTTACACATCTTAATAACCTAGCCAATATCCATTAAGAAAGTCTATATTAAGGTTTGCATACATATATTCATATTGATCATGTTGCATTTCATTTGGTTTTGTGAATTTTCATTGGAGTTTTGTATTGTAACAATATTGGTATATTAAGGGTTGTATTCTTATATATTATGGTGTTAACATTTTTGCGAGTCTTATTGATTGCCCATTTTACATTATATGGGATTGCATGGTTATAGAAAATCATTTAAATGTTCCTTGGAAATAGTTTTTCAATGCACATGCCATATTGTTGGTATCGTTCTGATACAAGGACTAATGTCGTCGATCGTGCTATAACGTTATAACTTATTTGATCTAAAGATCCTTTTCACTGTGAAAAATTCGATCATATTATAACTTTGGAATGGAAAATATTTTGGTGATATTGCACTCATGGTTATGTTTTAGTTATATCACAAGATAAAATTAGCTCAATCAATATATTCTCTATTAATTAATGAATGAGGAAATTACAAGATATTTATACAATCAATATTCTCAAGATAGGAATTCTATCTTGGATGTACACTAGTGTGGTTGAGAGATTCTCTCAACCACACACTAAACTATAGAAAACTAAATCCCTATTATATAGGAACAAACTCCTCAAATGGAGAATTATAACCATAGACAAGTAGGAATTAATTATTTCCAACTCCCCCCCTTAATGGCTACTTGTTATGATAGTCAAATCCACCACCATCAGGCGAATTGCATGTACAAAACCTCCAAAAACACAATTTTCCGTCTTCGGACAGATCCACAATCTGCAAATTTGGCGTTTCCAATACAGCTGAAGAATTGATCTGATCTGCCTCTCCCGGATAGATTTGCAACTTCTCTGATCTTGCACCCCTTGTAGATCGTCAAACGAAGTTGAGGCTTCCCTCAGATCCCCTCGAAGGTGAATTGGCGCGATCCTGAGTGAAAAACCCGCGCCCATTGGTGCGATTAATGGCCTAACAGACGCGCCAGTTGGCCTTCCTGGCGTTGCTGTCAGCGCGAAAAACGCCAATCCCCTTCTACTCAGAAAAAAAACATCTGAGTCCGAGCCAGGTGTTACTGCAGCCCACCTGCTCCTACGAGCATAAAGCTTCTGTGTACACACAGCCACAAAGGCAATCTGCCACCACCGGGCAAGTCCGATTTGCCACCACCGGGCAGGTCCAATCACGGAACCCCAATTCGCCACCACCGAGCAAATCAAATCTCCTGCCACCGACCAGAAATCTCCACGTGCCACCACCGGGCAACTCCTATAGATGGTTTCAGGCTCACCACCAACCATCACATTATAGTGACAAAATATGGTTTCAGGCTGACCACAAACCATTACAAAGTGGTTTTGAGATCACCACGAACTTTCAAATGCCTTTACAAGGCTTACATTCAATATTTCAACTTTTGGAGTTTCTCGTACATACAATTACTATTACAACATACTAGGGAGTCTATTCCACAAACCACACTAACTCAAACACATATCTATTTTGTTGTCCACCATAAACATTGTTGTTGCTCCTTTACCTCATCTGTGAGAGGTCCACCAGAACACAGGCACTTACAACCCTACGAAGAGAACACAATTTTCCCTTCAAGAACAATTTTCAAGCATGCTACCTCATGCTTGCTAACAATCTACAAGAGGATCTCGATCATCCTTCAATCTCTGATGTAGCTTTCATGTCTTCTCATATCTGGTAATAAATCATTCCTGCAAATAGATTTGTCTATTGTTGGAATGGAAAATTCCAACATAGATTTACACTGGTGACACTAGTTTGCCAAGCTAAATGTCACAACAATATAATTCTTTTAACCAGATTTATATAAATGCATTTACATGTTAAGTTGAAATTCACAAGGGCAAAAAATTCACAATAGAGGAGTGGCTCAATGATTTAACAGATCCTTTCCAGCAAATCTCTGCCTCTCCGTCAACTCATCAAAAGTTATTGAACCACTATTATCAGTGTCCATTGCCTTAAACATCTCTCTCAAACCTGCAACCTCTTCCTCAAGCTTTCAGCTATTACCATAAGTGCCATCTTCTTCAATTTATTCATTGCGGAAAATTGCTTTAACCGAGATAATACAGCTGGACCCAAAGCTTGATCTGGAGCGACACCATCTTTACATATCCACGGATGACATAGAACTCCATGAGCAGTCAGGCGCTCAGATGGTTATGAAGTAAGCATCTTTCTGATAAGATCCTTGGCACTGTCAGAAATTGTGGGCCAGGGTTCTGAATCAAAATCAATATAACCTCGTAGCACAACATCGAAAATTCCCTGTTGTGTTTCTGCCCAAAATGGTGGAACACCGCTGGGTAAGATGTATAGGATGACCCCGGCTGTCCACACATCTTCCTCTGGACCATAACGTTTGCATAACACTTCCGGGGCAACATAGTATGGGCTTCCAACCACATCAGTGAACACCTGACCAGGTTTGAAAAAGACAGTCAGCCCAAAGTCAATTGCCTTCAATGATGAATCATCATCCTTGTTAACAAGAAAAAAAAATTCTCCGGCTTCAAGTATCGATGCATAACGCCTAACGAATGGCAAACATCAACGACCCCAACAATAATCCGTGTCAAGTCAGCCGCTTTCCGTTTACTAAAATGTCCTCTCTCAATAGTCCGATCAAAGAGCTCACCCCCAACACATAGTTTCATTACAATGTGCACATGCAAGGAATCCTCATAAGCCCCTTTGATAGTCACAACATTGGGATGCCCGGAAAAATGATGCATGATCTGAATCTGAGCCACCAAGCCCTCTATTGAAAATCATAGAAGAAGAAGAAGAACTCCTGCCAACAGGGGGAAGTGTCGAGAATCTGCCAACTGCATACCGTAAATTGGACATTAATTTCTCTTTTGAAGCTTTCTTGCAGCAAACTTTAGCCCAACTGCTTACATACTTGTCAGAATAATCAGACAACTAGTTTGCACGGTGTTCCTACATCATTTTAGATTAAGCTCGCTTCTGTTGTTACATATCACAGCAAACTTGATTAGCATCAAACCGATAAACAGCTTCATAAATCCCAACTGGAGCATAAATCACTACAGTATTCCTCGCTGTCCTCAATAACCACTGAATTTTCAGCTTCCATATTTCTTTTGTATGCATATGCCATTCTCCAGTGGCGTCCATGTTCACAGATTACAAAAGCATCAAATTCTTTCAAGGACAATATATACATGAATCAAATTTTCTAGCCGAAAGAGGCCAGAGTACTTACGCACATGTAATTATAAGGCTAATACTTTTCATTTTTGTTATATTCATGTCTCAACTCCCTCCCAGGGATTGGGTAAATAAAATTGCACAGCTTTCCTAATTCCATAAACAAAATACAAAACCCTTTTTCTGAGCAAAAAATTTCGTTCTACAAAAAAAATACTGCGATTCGTATGACCCACCCAGACACAAGCCTTCCAGAAAAGAGGACCAGAACCAGCAAGCACCATTTCCAGAGATGGAGATCCCACAGAGTCTTCCTGGTGAGTGAGTGAATTGCCAAGCTGCACACAAACACTGCCACAAATACAAAAAAAAAAACGAGCCACTGTAAACTTGACAGAAGGCTCCACGACCCGCGCTTGAACTCATCTGGAAGGTCCTCGTCTTTGAAGGGATCGTCCTCTTCTTCTTCCAGCCTCTCCCGCATTCCAGTGTGAGCTTCCCAATCATGCCGGACTTGAGCTGCCCGGACCTCAGCTGACCAGATCGCCGTTTGCTGCCTGCTACACCGCCCTCAACCTTGATTTCCTGAGCAGGGTTCGAATACATGTTTTCTGGCGCACCAATCTTCTTCACAATATGTTCTCTTTCAGCAGAGAGCTCGGTACAGATGCTCTCGAATATGTCAAGCCCTCTGGTGGAAAAAAGACTCTACCGGCCTGCGCTTCTCTAGCTAATGGATAGCGGATGATGGACAAACAAATAGTCACAAAACTTTTATTCTCTTCAGCCCTGGAGCAGCCCAGCCCACGAGGGGCTAGGCCCTCAGGCTCTAATACCAAGATAAAATTAGCTCAATCAATATATTCTCTATTAATTAATGAATGAGGAAATTACAAGATATTTATACAATCAATATTCTCAAGATAGGAATTCTATCTTGGACGTACACTAGTGTGGTTGAGAGATTCTCTCAACCACACACTAAACTAGAGAAAACTAAATCCCTATTATATAGGAACAAACTCCTCAAATGGAGAATTATAACCATAGACAAGTAGGAATTAATTATTTCCAACTTCACATTCAATGATATAACATATGGCTCTGTGTATAATTTAATTTTGATAATGTAAGCTTCCCAACTTTTCATGTCTGAAATGATGTATGGTGGTGTGAAAATGATTAAGAGGGATTTGTTTTGATAACATGGCACTCTATAATTGACATGGAAACCATAGTTTGTGACACCTATTCATAACCGAAACCCCCAAGCCATAATAACTTCCAATCGTAATGATTGGTCTATGGTTCATTCTAGAAATTGTGTATACCAGCCAAGTCATGCCATAGAGTTTACTTCTTGTATTTTCTTTAGTCTCATCTCCCGCTCTAACTTGCCTGTTTACCCTACAAGTTCTCTAGGTTTCATACTTTAATTTTATCATTCTTACTCCTGTCAAGCTTGAATCTAGCCAAAATTCTTCTAGGGTTTTAGTTATGTCACTAGTAATTAGAACTGAGCTGGTGGGTAGTGATATTGTTAAGGCCTATGATGAATGTATTTCACTCTTCCATTAGGTCATTTGGTGGAAACTTATCCAACTCTTCCAAGGGTTTAACAAAGGAGTGGTAAAATCTTTCACTTCCATCTTCAATAAAAAATGAGCGAAGCATGATAATATGGAAATATTGGTCGATGTTGACTCTATAGCTAAAGCCACCTGTCTCCCTATAAACATTGAATGCTAGTATAATAATTTCCCTATTTGTGACATCCTGTGGAGGAAATTTCTAGCACACAATGATTACAACTATATTGTAAAAGGTATTTACGATATCCTATCTCAAACCAAAATGGAGGGATTTGTTGTGTCATTATATAACCTATGAAGGTCATTATGCTTTAAGATTTTTATACCATATTCATTTATTGATGGTTTTCACTGGTGATAAGCTTAATTTTCCTTATTTCCTGTATAAGAACCTAACCAAAATAAAAAAGGAATACCAGTCAAAGAATCAAAATCTTGATAGGTTGTTGTTTCACCATGGTATCATATGTATTTTAGTGAAAAATCATTTATCAAAGACTAGACATGAATTAAAAACCTTCCTTCTTTGGAATGATTACCAAGAACCCCTAGCTTCTGACCAACGTGGTGAAACAACGAGGGTTTCAAAAATTCCTCTGTCTCCTGACGTGTCTTCATTTTATTTTGATGTCATTAAGGAAAACAAGCCTGAGAAGTATTTTCATGAGGAACAATTGGGGTTTTCTGATGATGATATAGTTGAAAACCCTGATACACCATCCGTTCGCATTACTATGAGTAGGGTTAAATACACCATGTTTCATCATACATAATGGAAAACAAAATCTAAGAAATGGGAAGAGCAGTCAAACTTTCTAGATTATAACCCTCGAATAAAACCTGCACACCAAGATCCAAGAGGTTAGTTTAATCAAAATCTTGAGTCTAGAGCTAAAGGTAAACAGGTAGAAACGAAAATTATCTAGGTTAAGATGTAATAGGTGAAAGAACTTCTCGGTCAAAGTAGTGTTTTTGGATCTAGAAACAAATACTGAGAGTGTACAAAAAATACCAAACCTTAGATTCAAGATAGTTTTGATTTTCTTGATGATAGAACCAATGCTCCAAATGTCAATAAAATTCTGGAAAAGGTTCTATGGATGATGTCCATTCAAATAAAAACCTATCAAATAGGTATTGGCATAAGAGATTTTTATTCACTGTGCCTCTCTTGAATGGTCATATCAATCAGTTATTGCATGAAAATGAATAGCTAATAACCTCGAATCAAGCTAAGGAAAAAAAAGGAATAGAAAACATTATGTTTGGAAAGGAAATCAGAGTCCTCTAGCACACATATTATTGTTAAGTCATTTGGGGTCAAAGTCATAAACTCTCTAGATCTAGATGATTTGAATCATGCTAAATAATGGTTTTCATCATTTATCTATATTTAAAGTTTGATGATTTTAAAAGTATGGTTTTTGTTATGATTTTCAATGTGAAAATTAAAGGGATGTTATAGAACCTAAGATTTTGTAACAACTCTCTTTTTATGAAAATATCGCTGACTAATTTTGTATTTTTTATTTCTAACACGTCTTCCTATTGGCTAAAATACTAGTCTTGATTTCCACATAGTTGTTGCAGATCTAGCAAGGGATTCCTATTAGTTCCTATGCTTATTTATTTTTATCAGTTGAGATACGACCAAGAAGGAAAATGAACAATATGTATTCCTATAAAAAAATAGTTTGTATTTTATAGTTCAAATTTAGACATGCTAGTTAGTAGAGGTATTATTATATAAACCTCTCGTTTTGAAAGGAAAGGGGGGGAGGATGATATGAAGAAAATAAATGTTTATAAATTTTTATGATGACTATGGAACACTCTTAAGATTTTTCATAAGTCTTTTGGATATGGTTTTATCTAGTTGAATATACTTATTTATGGTTTTTTCATCTTCTGTAGTCATTTTTTGTCTAATCTCCTTCTCAGTTTTGTGTAATTTTACTTCTCAAGATTCAGAGGATAGTAGTTTGTGTCTTTTTTGTTTGAATCTATGAAACAACTAACATATTATTACATTTATTTTATGAATTATTTTAGTTCAATTTATATTTAGTTTTTCTCGATCAATGTCATTCTCTAGTGACTTGTGTATTGAGATTGATACTTGATATGGACAATAGCCTTATCTAGATTACTGTGATTTTATTGGGGAAATTTAGGTTATTAAGGATTTTCATCTCTTGTATAGGAATGCAATTAATATATTTAATATAGAAATTTATTATATGTATTATTATGCTTAGAGAGTCTTCGGCGAAATCACATAAACCATCTTTTGTCGACGCGTTTCGAACCAACCAGTGTGGTTCATCGTCAGGACAAGTTGAATAACCAATCCAGCTTCGCTTGTTAAATAGGATGTGCAGAGACTCCAACGGCTATATTGCCAATGGCCTAATTTTGACCTAATGACCAAGTCAAACCACTAACATTCTTGATTTATTTAATTTAATATTATTTTTCGTAATAAGCTAAATTAGGTAAAGAATCCATTTGTTAAATTAGCTAATTTTAATTGTTTATTCATAAATGTATATATATATTTCAAAAAGGAATAATTTTATTTATAATTTCTAGAAATTAAATTATATATTAAAAGAATCTTATTTGTTAATTTAACTAAATGTATTTGTTTATTAATAATATATAATTTATTTAATTATCATGGTCCATTAAATTAATAAATTATATCAAATTTCATAAATAATATAATAATTTATATTTACTAATAATCTGTATTTATTAAATATTTTTTATTAATCCAATATTATTAAGTACCCTAGTCAAACCCCAACATTCTTGATTTATTTAATTTATTATTATTTCTCGAAATAAGCTAAATTAGGTAAATAATATTCAAGAATTCAATTTGTTAAATTAGCTAATTTAATTGTTTATTAATAGATGAATATGTCTATCTAAAAAGGAATAGTATATAATTTTTATTTATTATTTCTAGAAATTAAATTATATATTAAAGGAATCTTATTTGTTAATTTAACTAAATGTATTTGTTTATTAATAATATATAATTTATTTAATTATAATGGTCCATTAAATTAATAAATTCTATCAAATTTCATAAATAATAATTTATATTAATTAAATAATCTATATTCATTAAATATTTTATTAATCCAATATTATTAAGTCTTAATGAGCATGTTTATTAATAATTGCATATATATAAAAAGGAAACTAACTCAAACCAACTTATTACTATTGGTACCTCATATATTTATTAATAATAAATTTATTTATCACTTAAACTTAATGGTCATTTTTAAATTAGTTCTTCTCTCAAGATCCAATTGTATTTATTAACTCATCAATATTTATTTAGTAATTAATATATTCCAATAATCTTATTCAAATTGACCATCTAATTTGGTAAATATATTATTACCTATGAGGGTTAAAATGTTTTATTTATCAAATATATATGAAAAGGGCTAATAATTATCATTTCAATTCTCAAGGAATATTCGTAATCAAATATATATACATAACTAATTGAAATTATAAAACACAAATCTAATAAAATTATTTCTTGAATATTATTAATCTAATACTAATATACCCAATAATAACAGAAAAGAAATATGTTATTACGATAATTAGCCCTAAATTAACTAATACCCATTAATAACTCATACAATAAACTCATACTATAGGAGCTAGGAATTAAAGGGGAGAAAACTCGGGGAAATAGGGGGACCAACCACCGAAAACCAACCTTAATGAGAGGGAGAAAAGAAACCCTAGGACTTAACAAAAAAGGAATTGAGGAGGCTAGGAAGACAAGGCTGGGACCCAGCAACTGCTAATCTTCCAACCATCATCCCTATTAAGATTGCTCGGCCTTTTCTCAATCTCCAGGGCCTCTCTAAATTTGCGATGGTGAAACTGCACAACTTTGGCAATGACTTGAGTCTCTTCTATACATATATGATGCATAGTCTTCCCGGCGTGCTCAGCCAGGGTTGAGGACTTGGTCCTACTATGTCTTAAGTCAGTCGAATGCTCGCTAATCCTTTGATTGATAGAGCGACCCGTCTCACCAATATAAGGGGTCCCACAGGAACAGGGACCCCTTAGGCACCTCGGTCAAAAAGCCTTCCTCAAGGCCAAGAAGGAACCTTCAATCCGAAGGGTTCCTAAGGATCATAGCATGGGTGTGAACCTTCCTTACATCCAAGGGACCACTGATAGGATTGCGAGAATTCTGAGGAGGTACGATGTGCCCACTACTTTTAGACCTCTCAATACTATCCGTGGCTCCCTCAGGTCTGTGAAAGACCCTATTGACCCTAAAGACATGAAGGGTGTCTACGTCATCCCCTGTTCCTGTGGGACCCCTTATATTGGTGAGACGGGTCGCTCTATCAATCAAAGGATTAGCGAGCATTCGGCTGACTTAAGACATGGTAGGACCAAGTCCTCAGCCCTGGTTGAGCACGCCGGGAAGACTATGCATCATATATGTATAGAAGAGACTCAAGTCATTGCCAAAGTTGCGCAGTTTCACCATCGCAAATTTAGAGAGGCCCTGGAGATTGAGAAAAGGCCGAGCAATCTTAATAGGGATGATGGCTGGAAGATTAGCAGTTGCTGGGTCCCAGCCTTGTCTTCCTAGCCTCCTCAATTCCTTTTTTGTTAAGTCCTAGGGTTTCTTTTCTCCCTCTCATTAAGGTTGGTTTTCGGTGGTTGGTCCCCCTGTTTCCCCGAGTTTTCTCCCCTTTAATTCCTAGCTCCTATAGTATGAGTTTATTGTATGAGTTATTAATGGGTATTAGTTAATTTAGGGCTAATTATCGTAATAACATATTTCTTTTCTGTTATTATTGGGTATATTAGTATTAGATTAATAATATTCAAGAAATAATTTTATTACATTTGTGTTTTATAATTTCAATTAGTTATGTATATATATTTGATTACGAATATTCCTTGAGAATTGAAATGATAATTATTAGCCCTTTTCATATATATTTGATAAATAAAACATTTTAACCCTCATAGGCAATAATATATTTACCAAATTACATGGTCAATTTGAATAAGATTATTGGAATATATTAATTACTAAATAAATATTGATTAGTTAATAAATACAATTAGATCTTGAAGAGAAGAACTAATTTAAAAATGACCATTAAGTTTAAGTGATAAATAAAGTTATTATTAATAAATATATGAGTTACCAATAGTAATAAGTTGGGTTTGAGTTAGTTTTCTTTTTATATATATGAAATTATTAATAAACATGCTCATTAAGACTTAATAATATTGGATTAATAAAATATTTAATGAATATAGATTATTTAATTAATATAAATTATTATTTATGAAATTTGATAGAATTTATTAATTTAATGGACCATTATAATTAAATAAATTATATATTATTAATAAAAAAATACATTTAGTTAAATTAACAAATAAGTTTTCTGTTTAATATAATAATTATTCTAGAAAATAAATAAAAATTAAAATATATTATTCCTTTTTAGATAGACATATTCATCTATTAATAAACAATTAAATTAGCTAATTTAACAAATTGAATTCTTGAATATTATTTACCTAATTTAGCTTATTTCGAGAAATAATAATAAATTAAATAAATCAAGAATGTTGGGGTTTGACTAGGGTACTTAATAATATTGGATTAATAAAAAATATTTAATAAATACAGATTATTAGTAAATATAAATTATTATATTATTTATGAAATTTGATATAATTTATTAATTTAATGGACCATGATAATTAAATAAATTATATATTATTAATAAACAAATACATTTAGTTAAATTAACAAATAAGATTCTTTTAATATATAATTTAATTTCTAGAAATTATAAATAAAATTATTCCTTTTTAAATATACATATACATCTATGAATAAACAATTAAAATTAGCTAATTTAACAAATGAATTCTTTTAATATTATTTACCTAATTTAGCTTATTACGAAAAATAATAATAAATTAAATAAATCAAGAATGTTAGTGGCTTGAATTGGGTCATTAGGTCAAAATTAGCCGTTGGCAATATAGTCGTTGGAGTCTCTGCACATCCTATTTAACAAGCGAAGCTGGATGGGGTTATTCAACTTGTCCTGACGATGAACCACACTGGTTGGTTTGAAACGCGTCGACAAAAGATGGTTTATGTGATTTCGCCAAAAACTCTCTAAACATTGTTATGGATCACAGAAGTC
>APFE031128400.1:12880-26589 GCA_000404065.3 Pinus taeda
ATACTCTGTCAGTATGTGTAGAGGGTCTTTCTTCTTTTCCCATCTGTTTAAAAAACTTAGGTATAAGGCATCAGGATTTACTATAGAGTTTGCAGCTAGAGACCTAAACCAATTCCTTACATCCCCTGTCAAACTTTGCACAAAAATTTCCATTCTTACATCTTCATCATCTATCTCATAGTTCTCAAAATAGTCCTGCATCCTCTTGGTGTGTTGTTAGGCTGTATAAGTGCCAGTACCATCAAAGTAAGTGATTTTTCCTTGATAGTCTTGGGGCATTGCCCCTGGATTTGCAGGCAGGTGTAAGGGAGCATATCTAGCCATATTTGCAAGGATAAAAGGGACAGCCAGAAGGAGTGGAACAGCTGGAACAACAGGGATAACATGAGTAGGGTGTTTTGGGGATGGAGGAGTGGGGAAACTGCCTTGGGAAGTGGATGAGGAACTAGGATAAGTAGGGATAGTGTGAGGGTGAACTGATGCTTTGACTGGAGTAGGAATATAGCTCTATTGATTTGGTTCTGTATCTGAATCTAAGAGCTCCCCTAGCTGCTCTTGCTTCTTTAAGATTTTGGGGATTAAATTGGGGTTTTCAAATATAGCTGGGGGATTAGGGTTAGGATTGGACCTAGTGTAACGAGATTTCTTCTTTGGAGCCAGCTTCTGATTTCTCTTTCCTTGGTATCTTATGATAGGGTTTAAACAGGAAGCTTATTTCCTTTCACTTGGTAATTTGACATAAGTTCCCCAGTGGAGTCACCATTAACGTTAACACTCAGGTTGTTCCCTACTTCTTAAAGGGAATACGATCGAGGTAACCACTGACCAATCTTTTAGCTACAGGTCCTAGCCTACATGTAACTAGAGAGGGCTCTCTCTTTATAATTTAGCTTTGTTGATGGATGATTTTAGGCTAGTTATGGTGTGTTGTTTTGTTTGAGTTTGGTGGGTTGGTGAATCCAGACAGAGCTGAAATATAGATCATGGAACAGTTTGGTCCATTGGGCAATGGAGTTGAGGTATTGTGCTGCTGAAGTATGTTTATGAAGGTAGAGTGTTGCTGCAGAGCCAGATAGGCATATGTGAAGCAATTTACCAATTTTTTTGATGAAGTTATGGAATTAGTGAGTGAAAGGCAAGTAAGAATCTTTCACTATGATAACAAGGGGAAAATGAAAGTATTGCTTAAGAGCAGTTAAGAATTCTTAAACAATATTCACAATGATAGAATTAGTTTAGACATGAGCAATCAAGAATTCATATCCATGGCTAATCCAGAAGAAAACATATTTAGAAATAAAGATTGAGCATAGGGTGTTCAAAACAAATCCTAGGCTATTCTTTTTCTCTATTTACTATGATCATGAAAACATAAGAATTATGGAATACACAGAAAACACATACACAGTTCAGAAAAACTCATTGCTCCAGCAAATGACACAGGAATTCTGTAACATAACAGAGCTATTCATTTCCATCTTTAGACAGCATAAGAACCAAGAGACTCCACCAGCAATTTGTATTATCAAAAATGTCTCAAGTATACAATAGAGCTCTTCAGAAAGAATTTCACTACAACCGACCCTCAATACGTTCTCTGAGGGGATATATATACAAAATAGGATACAAAATATCTCAATGGTGAGTTATTGTGCAATAAATTGCACCACCAACTCTCTTACAAAAAGTAAATGAAAAACATAACTACAGCATTTAATGTTGAAATGCTTATCCAGGCTTCCCGGTGACATGAACTCCATAATCAAATAATTGACCTGCAAACTTGAGCATACGCCCACCATGCTCACCAGATTCCGATGTTGGACTCTGCCCAACATCTTTCATTCTTTTATGAGTCTCTTGTATGCACCTCCTGATGTGGCAGAGTGTATAACATTGACAGCAACGATTGTGCCATTATCTAATACACCCTTATACATTGACCCATGGCCACCATGTCCCACTAGGTTATTCGGACTGAAACCGTTAGTTGCTCTGTTTACCTCTTCCTCATTTACAATCTTCATCTCCCAGAGTTGGCTCCTGAGCATCGTCCCTAATCTCGCTGAAATAATTTCCAACCATGTAGACTTTATATTACGAAAATATATAAAAAGCATTAAGACTAGACAATATACCAATAACAAAATTAAGCCAACCGAAGTGGCCAAGATAACTACCCTCCTCTTGGAATCATGATGGTGCTTTATCGTCAATTTACAAGGGGGCAACTCTTTCCATCTACCACAGAGTGCAGCATTCCCTAAGAATGATGTAAAATTCAGTTTTCTAAAAGCTCCAGAGGATGGTACTTCTCCTGTGAAGTTATTGTATGACAAGTTTAAATGCGTAAGCTTCTGTAATTTCTCTATAGAGGTAGGCAGGGGACCAGAAAGCTTATTGAAAGAGAAATCAAGGTCTTGTAGGCATGCAACTTGATCGATTGATGTCAAAATAATGCCTTACAATAAATTGTAAGAAATATTAAGGTATTCAAGCCCAGCACAATTCACTAATTGGTCAGGTATGCTCCCGGAAAAATATTGGCAGAGAGATCAATTGCTAGAACCATTTGCATTCCTCCCAATTCAGCAGTGAGCCTTCCTGCGAGTGCATTATGTGAGACATTAATGTACAACTGCAGGTTATGAAGGCTAGCCACTTTTGATGGCATCACGCCAGTTAGCCGGTTGTAACTAAGGTCCAGAAGCTCGAGATTGGAACAATGCCCGATATTGTCCGGTATATTACCACTGAATTTGTTGTAGCTGAGATCTAATCTTCGTAACTGCTGCAAACTTGCAAAAACTTGATGAATTTCTCCATAAAACGCGTTTTGGGATAGGTTTAGTTCATACAGAGCTTTCAATTGACTGAATTGATATGGTATATTACCATCCAAGTTGTTGCCAGACAGTTGCAGCATCTAAAGAGTAGACATCCCTCCTATTGCAGACGACAGACCTCTAGAAAGAAAATTGTCATGTACCTCTAACTCAATTAATCCACTGAGGTTGCTCATATCTTGGGGTATATTACCAGTGAAATTATTCTCACCCAAATCGAGATAAAACAGATTTTGAGAAATACGACCTATGCTTCCAGGTAAGTCTCCCTTAAGATCATTGTTCGCAAGATCTAGTTTTTGCAGATTCGTGCAGTTAGAAAGTGCTCCAAATATGGGAATGGGTTCCGCATTAACCAATTGATTATCATTAAGTAGAAATTTCTTTAGAAGCCGAAGCTTGCCAAATTCCTGAGGTATGCCTCCCGTTAAGAAATTGCTAGTGAGTTCGAGATTTAGAAGCTGAGAGAAATTTCCTAAAGATTCGGGAATAGTACCAATTAATTCGTTTCCCCATAGAAGTAGGACCTCTAAATTTGAGAGCTTTGTGCCCATCTCCGATGGGATTTCTCCAATAAGCCTGTTGTCATACAAGGCTAAGGTGCATAACCCCCTGCAATTAAGCAGTGAAGGTGGGATTCCTCCACTGAGTTGGTTTTCTCCAAGAGACACGTATTGCATTCTAACGAGCAAGCCAAGCTGAGAAGGGATAGTACCACTGAGGAAGTTATTTCCCAGATCTAGAGTCTCCAACACAAAATAATTTCCCAATGATTCAGGCACTTTCCCTGTCAATTTGTTGTTGAACACTGAAAGGTTTTCTAAATTGGACATCTTGGCTGCTATATCCGATGGGATTTCACCAGAAATATTGTTTTCATACAAGAATAAGAGGCTAATTGCGTGCAATTAAGTAGTGAAGGCGGGATTCCCCCACTGAGCTGGTTTGCTGTAAGAGACAAAGCTTTAATTCTAAAGAGCAAGCCAAACTGAGAAGGGATAGTACCACTAAGGGAGTTATCTCTGAGAGACAAAATCTCTAGTGCAGAACAATTTCCCTAGGATTCGGGCACTTTTTCTATCAATTCGTTGCCGTGCAGTGAAAGACTTGGCAGGTTTTGCAATTGGCCGAGACCACTTGGAATACTCTCTGTCAAATTATTGAAGGACAGATTAAGCAGCCTAAGAGTTGTGAAATCTTTCAAAGCCTCTAGAATGGAGGATGTCAACTCTGTTGAAATGTAATTCCAGTTACGCATTTAATTCATGAAACCATTGAATCTTATCGTACCGCTTTTGCTGAAAGGTGGTTTTCCTCCAGAGGGCAGCGATACTGTACGCTAGCTGACGCGTGTCCACAAGATTTTTGAAAACCACTTTTTTCCCGGAACGTAAATCTCGTTTGGTTTGTCTGAGCGTCAGTTGTCCGATTGAAAGGATGGTGGATGTCTGTTGATTAAAGCCAAAGCTGCGTTCAGGCCTGCAGCAAATGAATATTACATGAAGTTTTGGGTTTGACCATCATTTGCTTCAATGAAGTAATTAATGGTATTTACTCCTGTTGGTAGAATATAGGTAAAGGATTTTAATTTTATTGTTTTGTATTGTTCACGGGAGTTGTATTTTTGTTTTATCGCACAAGTAAAACATATAGTCATGTTTTTTTTAGTTATCTGTTCAGTGTGAAATGTAAGCACGCAGCAGCAGCGCAAGGGAGAAATATGTTTTTCACAGCGGTGTCAATTTCTCTTGGAAATGCACAGCAGTGCAGAGATAATGTTTTCTTGTTGAGAATAAGGAATGTAATTTTCTGGTGGTGATGGATGTGAAATCAAATACTCAAAAGCGCAGTAGCGTGAATATTTTTTTTGTTTGTTGAAGTGAAGAACGCATCAGAGCACAGGTGAAGAATTTTTCACACATCAGTGTGAATGTTTTTTTTTGGGAATACGCAGCAACATGTTTATAATGTTTTCTTGACTATGCAAGTAAGACGCAGCAGCGTGTGGGTAATTTTCACACAACAGTAAATGTAAGAAATTTTTACACACAGTAGTATAAAATTTCTAAAGAGATAGAGTAATTTTTTTTTGTGTGGAAATTCTTGGAGAATCCCTCTGTGAGAGGAAGGAATTTGTAATAGCTGTTGTTTTTATTAATGAATACAAGTTTTTATGTGTGTGTGAAAAACTCTGTTTGCTCAGAAACTATTTTAGCTTCCCTGTGTTAAGATCCTGTGGCAAAACAGAATATCATTCTCTGTTCAATAATTGCTTGGAATTACCAGAAATTCCCAACAGTGGTATCAGAGCTTTTCCAAGCTCTTTGAAGGTGTCAAAGAAGCTGAAGGAAGGATTTTTTGCTGCAGTAGCTTCTCTGGCAAAGAGAAGACTCAGTCAAAAAAGATTCAAAGGTATTTCTCAAGTTTTTTTTGTGTTGCTGTTGAAGAGAGTTAGTTATTTTAAATACACAGTCAAGTATTTTGAAGCATAGTTTAGAGTGCAAGAATGGCCAACACCAGCACCAGCACTAACATGGGTATCTGTAATACTCAGCTCCCACAATTTAATGGAAAAAACTATGACTATTGGGCAATAACCATGAGAGCCCTATTTGCCTCACAAGACTTATGGGAATTTGTTGAGGATGGTTTTGAAGAACCAGGAGATGAAAATGAGTTTAATAATTTAACTCAGGCAGAGAAAGAACGGTTGAAGAGCTATAAGAATAATGATTCTAAATCCCTCCTCTTCTTCTATCAAGCAATGCATGAGAGTGTTTTTCCAAGGATAGCAGCAGCCAAGACATCCAAAGAAGCATGGAAAACTCTCAAGACAGCCTATCAAGGCATGGAGAAAGTGAAGACAGCAAAACTACAGTTGCTGAGGAGAGATTTTGAGAATCTGTGCATGAAGGAGTAAGATAACATTGACTCATTCTTCACACATGTGATTGGTCTGGTCACACAGATAAGGTCTCATGGAGAGATTCTTGAATAAAGGAGGATTGTGGAGAAACTATTGAGGGTCCTACCCTCAAAGTTTGATGTGATTGTCACCACCATAGAAGAGACAAAGGATCTCACAAACTTCTCAGTTGATGAACTACAGGCATCACTAATAACACATGAGCAGAGATTGAGTAGAAATGAAAACTCATCTCTAGAACAAGCCTTTAAGACCCAAATGTAGTTTGGAAGAGGAAGAGGTCAAGGTAGAGGAAACAAGAGATGAAGAGGCTGAAGCCAAAACAGAGGTGGAAGTGTTGGAAATAATACTGAGAGGGGGGGAGAGGGGGTGAATCAGTATTATTAAAATGGTTACTTTTCAATTTTCATAATCAGATTTATACGCGGCTTTAGTTCAGTATATCTGCGTATATATGCGACTGTGTTAAATGCAACCAACGTATATGCTGTAATCTTATGATTCACTTAGCTTATCTTCAGTAAATGCATCAGAACATTATTAACCACATTAACAGTAAACAGGTGTAGTAAAACAGTACAGATCATCACACATAAGAAGCACACATGAACACCATGATATAAGGTGGAAACCCAATGTGGGTGAAAACCACCTGCTGCAATTCGTCTCTTTCTTCCTTTAATAAGAAACTTCTTTTACAATGTACTGGTACAGTCCTTTACCAGAACGTAGGCTACAACCTGCAGAGGGCTACAACCCTCTCTCATTTTCCAACTACTTCTGGAAGGGAGCTACAACCCCATTAGCTCTTGTACTAGCGGATATACTAGTATGTAGGTGCTGACCTACAAAAGGCTGCAACCTTCTTTTCTTCAGGGACCACGTTTCATCAATTTTCAGACTGGATCCATAAGTACAAAACAATCACTAAAACAACGAATCTTATAATGCATACGCTACTTGACTATATCAAAACCGCGTGTATACGCGCTTTCACCAGAGACAACCCACGTACAGATCTAAAGATAATTACTTATACCTTCACTGTCATATCTGACCCAAGCCAAGCAACACAAACCAATAACCAACAATACTAGATCTTCCCACTTCGTCAGACCTCCATCCTTGTTTTTCACTTTTTCCTAATGATCTTCTCCTTATATAGGTTAGGCTTCTCTCAATACCATGGTCCAAAACCATGTAGAAACAATACCATGGACCCAATACTTGGGGTCATCATTTCGAACCAAATACCATGGATCAATACCAAAATACCATGGACCAAATACCACGGACCAAAACCATGTACGCGATTTTCCTTCTGTGAACCTGCGTGTGTACGTATACGCGCCTTTTTCTCTGATTACCCGCGTATATACGCACTTTCATCACGGTCAACCTGCGTATATCTTTCTTTTGATCTACTACACTAGATCTACCATCTGATTAAGTTTCCATCACGTGTATCATACCTCTGAGTGAGTTGCCATCAAGGACAACACCTGTATCATAATGCCAACAGGAAGAATCAGTCTAGCAAACACTCAAGGAAGAGGTAGCAATCCAAATCAGAACCAAGGCCAAGGCAGCAGCCAACAAAGTGGACAACATCATGCTCAAGGATAAAGGTATGAAAAATCCAATGTCCAATGTTATTATTGTAAAAAATATGGGAATTATGCAAATGAATGTAGGAAGAAGCAACATGATATGAGTAATAGATCTAGTGCAAATTTCACTAGAGAAAATATCAACCAAGATAATTTGCTATTAGCCTGTAATATAGTTGAAACAAAGAGTGATGATATATGGTTTCTAGACTCCGGTTGCAGTAACCATATGACAGGAAACATAGCCATGTTTTCTAAGTTAGATCATAGTGTGAAGTCACAAGTCACACTTGGGACTGATAGTAAAGTTTCTGTTATGGGAAAAGGAGAAGTAAATATCTTAACAAAGAAAGGTGAAAAGAAAACCATAGCAGATGTCTATTATGTTCCTGGAATGAACTGTAACCTCTTAAGTATTGGACAAATTTTTCAAAATGGTTACAATGTTTTCTTTGAGAATGATGTATGCACCATCATGGATAGAAAACCCAGCAAACGATGTATTGCTGAAGTGAAGATGACAAGGAACAGGATGTTCCCTCTCAGGATAAAAGTAGATTTAAAAGATAGAGTAGAAATAGTAGCAGTTACACAAGAGGCTTTCTAAAGCGAGCCAAAGGATGAAAATTGGCTGTGGCAGTTGAGATTTGGACATCTCAACTTTGGAGGTCTTAACTTGCTGAGTAGAAAAGGAATGGTAAGAGGACTACAATTGATAGAGAAACCAGGCAGCCTTTGTGAAGGTTGTATCTTGGGGAAACAACATAGAGAAAGTTTTCCATCAGGGAAAAGCATAAGGGCAAAAGCACCCTTAGAAATTGTCCACTCAGATTTATGTTGACCGATGCAAAATCCATCACTTGCAGGCAGCCAATATATATTAACATTCATTGATGATTTTACTAGAAAAACGTGGGTTTATTTCATGAAGAACAAAAGTGAAGTGTTTGAAAATTTTCGAAATTTCAAAGCACTTGTAGAAAACCAAAGCGGGCTGCATATCAAAGTTCTAAGAACTGATAGAGGAGGTGAGTATATCTCCAAAGAATTTTTGCGTTTTTGTAGAGAAAATGGAATTCATAAATAGTTTAGCACTGGGTACACTCTGCAACAAAATGGAGTAGCCGAAAGGAAGAACAGGACAATCATGGATATGGCGAGGAGTATGTTGAAGGCAAAGCATTTTCCAAATGATTATTGGTCTGAAGTTGTACACTGTGCAGCGTACATTTTGAATAAATTCCCAACAAAAGCAGTCATGAACAGAGTACCGAAAGAAGCATGGAGTGGGAGAAAGCAAGGGGTCACCCACATGAAAGTTTTTGGATGTGTGGCTTAAGCACACATTCCAGATCAGCTAAGGAAGAAGTTGGATAGCAAAGGGGAGAAATGTATTTTCATTGGATACAGTGAGGAATCCAAAGCTTATAGATTGTGTAACCCATCCACCAAGAAGTTTTTTGTGAGCATAGATGTTCAGTTCATTGAGGAGGAAGCTTGGGATGGAATCATAGAGAAAACAGTGAATGTTAAAAGCTCTTTGTCACATAATGAATATGATGAGGAAATGGCTGAAATACATCCCCAAATAATAGCGGCAACACAAGGGCAGCAAGAGACACCCTTGAGGGGAAATGAAAGTGCTTCTCCAAGCACATCACAAGGAGGAAATTCAAGTGCATCTTCAAGCAATTGTACACCAAATGAAAGAGTTAAGAAGTTTAGAAATTTAAGTGACATTTATGAACAAGAGGCAAAAAATGAAGGTTATGAATTATTTGTTTTCTTTATATTGTCATGTTGATAACCCTGTTCATTTCGAAGATGAAATTAAGGATAAGAAATGGATAGAAAATATGGATGAGGAGATAAATGCCATAGAAAGAAACAAGACATGGGATTTGGTTGAATTACCAAAAGGAAAAGAAGTCATTGGAGTTAAATGGGTTTACAAGACCAAGAGTAATGCTAAAGGAAAAATAGAAAAACACAAGGCAAGACTTGTTGTCAAAAGATATAAGCAACAGTATGGGAGAGACTATGGGAAAACTTTTGCACCGGTTGTTAGAATGGAAACTGTGAGAGCATTGTTGTCCATAGCAGCACAAAACAAGTGGAAAGTTTACCAAATGGATGTGAAGTCGACATTCCTAAATGGAGTGTTAATGGAAGAGGTTTACATTGAACAACCTCTAGGCTATGAAAAGAAAGGCCAAGAGCACAAAGTGTGCAGATTGAAGAAAGCCCTTTATGGGCTCAAGCAAGCACCAAGAGCATGGTACAGTAGGATAGATTCCTATCTACTGGAAAATGTATTTGAAAAGTGTGAGGCAGAACCCACCCTCTACATCAAAGAAAAATATGGTAAAATTCTAATTGTTGTGTTATATGTTGATGATGTTATTTTCACAGGTAATGATGATTATCTCATTGAGAATTTCAAAGCAGTCATGAAAGAAGAATTTGAAATGACTGACATGGGTTTGTTGAGATACTTCTTAGGAATAGAAGTAGAACAAAGTGAAAATGGGATTTTTATCTCACAAGCGAAATATGCTAATGAAGTGCTGGAAAGATTTAATATGCAGGAGAGAAAAGCAACAATCACTCCCACAGTAATGGGATTAAAACTCAGCAAAGAGGACAGTAGCAAGGATTTTGATCCTAGTTTGTACAAGAGCATAGTTGGAAGCCTCATGTATTTGACTCCAACTAGGCCAGATATAATGCATGTTGTTAGTTTAATTTCCAGATTCAAGGAGAGGCCAAAAGAAGCACATTGGCAGGCATCAAAAAGGATTTTGAGGTATGCTCAAGGTACTAAAAGGTTTGGCATTTTATATACTGCTTCAAAATGTTTAGATTTAATTAGATACACTGATAGTGATTGGGCTGGAAGTGTAGATGATCAGAAAAGCACATCTGGTTATGTTTTTCACATGGGTTCAGGAACTATTTTATGGGCTTCTAAGAAACAACCTATTGTAGCATTGTCTACAGCAAAGGCAGAATATGTGGTAGCTACAGCAGCAACATGTCAAGCAGTTTAGATGAGAAGGATGTTGAGGAGCTTATTGTTGGCATTATGGCACAGGTTTGGAGCTATGGCACAGGTGTTGTCCTTGATGGCAACCTTCTTTGGTAACAGATCTCAGTTCAGCCACTCAGAAAGTAGAAAAAGGCATATACGCAGGTTCATCTAGACGAAGGCGCGTATACACGCGGGTTATACTTTACAAAAGCGCGTATATGTTGGTGATCATTATTTTGGTCCATGGCAGTTAGATCTTGGAACTTGAACCTATGTTTTGGACCATGGCGTCTCGTCAATTGTGTCGATCCCTTGTTTTGGGTTCATGGTATTGAAATGTTATGGTTTTGAACCATGGTATTGAGGAAGGCCTAGGACTATAAAAGAGGAAGGAGATCTTGTGACAAATCACCATCTGGATTATTATTGAAGATTTGAAAAAGTGCTAGAGCTAGTATATTGGATGGTGATGCAGATCTGGATCTGGAGGAAGGAGGAACCTTAGCACAAAAGGAAGGATAAGGTCTATTCATTGGTCATAATATTTAAGCCTAAATGATAGTATCTCTGTATGATTTTGATCTGCTTGATGTGGCTCTTATCTGATCTATAATCTGGGTTAATTAGTGATTGAATATCTGGAAGAGTGTGTTGTCCTTTATAGATCTGTACGCAGGTTCAGTAAAGCGAAGGCGCGTATACACGTAGTTTAAGCGAAGTAAAAGCGCGTATACGCAGGTTGTTCCATACGTAGATGCGTATGCACACAAGTTGCAGACTGTTGAAAATGCGTATATGCATTAAGCTGTGATCTAGCTGTCTCTGCTTATTGCTGCTGTGTTTTGGGTTCTGTTTCTGCTGTGTGGTTTCTGGTACAGTGTTCTGTGTAAAGCTGTCAGAGAAGTATCTACTTATTTCAGATCTAGTTGGTGAAAAGGAGATTGGTTGATTCTTGATGATTGTTTGATGTTCATGGATCCAGTTTGAAAATTGATGAAAAGTGATCCCTGGAAGAAAGTGAAGGTTGTAGCCTTCTGTAGGCCAGCACCTACGTACTAGTATCTTGGCTAGTGCAAAAGCTAAAGGGGGTTGTTGCTCCCTTCCAGGAGAAACTAGAGAACGAGAGAGAGTTGTAGCTCTCTACAGGTTGCAGCCTGTGTACTGGTAAAAGGACTGCACCACTACATTGTAAAAGAAATTTTCTAATTTTAAAAGGAAGATTGAGACGAATTGCAGCAGGTGGTTTTCACCCACATTGGGTTTCCACCTTATATCTTGTGTTCTTGTGTCTGATTGCCTTTATGCTCTGTTTTACTGTCTCTGGATACTGTTATTGGATTCTGCATCACTGACTAGCAATCATCATCAGAAAGATTAAGTAAAGTAAAAGCATGTTCTGTATACATGGGTTTCCTTCTGCATAATTGCGTACATATGCAGGTTTATTAAATTGAAGTAGTGTATATCAGTTGTTTTGAAAAAGAATAATTATCCTGATAATACTGATTCACCCCCCCTCTGAGTATTATTTTCAACAATTGGTATCAAAGTAGGTCCTTCTAAAGAAGCTTGATCGCTTGAAGGAAGATTCTTTATCATGAGCAACTACGAGAAGGAAGCATCTATCAGGCCACCGGTTTTTGATGGGACAAACTTCAATTATTGGAAGGTAGGAGTTACTTCCTATCTTCAATCTCTTGGTACAGAAGTTTGGAACATTGTAGAGACAGGCTATGCTTTTCCTTCAACTACTCCTACAGATGCAGACGAGAAAAAGAAGTATGAAACAAATGGAAAAGCAGTCAGTACCCTATTAGGATGTATATCCCAATCGGAATTCATGAAGGTAATGCACTATAAATCTGCAAAAGAGATATGGGACAAAATTGTCACGAGCTATGAAGGAGATGAACAGGTAAAGCGTGCCAAACTTCAAACTCTCAGGATTCAGTATGAGACTCTCAAGATGTATAATGATGAAAGTGTGGCTAACTATTTTCTTCGGGTAGATGAAGTTGTTAATTGTATGAAAAATTTGGGTGAAGAAATAAAAGAGGCTATTGTGGTTGAAAAGATTCTAAGATCATTGTCCCCCAAGTTTGAATCTAAAGTATCTGCAATAGAAGAAAAAGAAAATCTACGAATTCTTACTATGTCTCAGCTACATGGAATTCTAATTGCCTATGAAATGAGAAAGGGAGGTCCATCAGATAGAAGAGAAGCTGCTTTCAAGGCATCAGGCAAAGGAGATTATTATGAAGCAAGCCACGTTCCAAAAGAAGAGGAAGAAGAATCAAACTTTGTCAGAAATCTTCAAAGGGGTTTTGGAATGTTCAGAGGTAAGTTGCCTTTTAAATGCTTTGCTTGTTGAAGAGTAGGTCATTATGCTGTAAAATGTCCTTATAAGGATAAAGGAAAGGAACCTGCTAGATGGAACAAGAAACAGAGTGCAAGTAAGAAAAGCTACTACACTCATGAAGATAGTGATGGTCTGTTAAACAGTGATGAAGATGAACGAGGTAATGAATATAAATTGTTAATGGCATTTGAAGATGATGATTATATGGATGCTATAGATGTGGATTACTTTCATGAAGAAATTACTAAACTTAAGAGATGTATAGAAGAGAAGAATATGATCATTGATACTCTACAATTTCAAATTGATGAAAAGGAAAGACATCTTGAAAAATTAGAAGGTGAAATTGTTGGTCTTAGAAAAGAGATTGAGAAAACAAAAGCTATTAATCTTAAGTTTGTCAAAGGATCTGAAACTTTGGATGAGATTATCAATGTGCAGCGGTCTCCTCTAAACAAGACAGGTCTGGGCTATAATGGAGAAACTTCTCAAGAATCCACCTCAAAAAGCTATCTTGATGCAGCAAGAAGAAGTGAGCAAAAGCACAATGAAGACCATGAGGTAAAGCAGGGACGAATTACAAACAGAAACTATCAGGGGAAATCCATCTTAAAGGTGAACAAAAGCTACAATCAGCCACAGGTAAAATTTTCTCATTTTGATTCAACAGTGAATAACAATAGAAATTACAATCACGTGGCCTGTAGATTCAATAACCGCAGAAGTTTCTTCAATGGACAATGCTTTTCTTGCCATAACTTTGGTCACAAAGCAGCTCAATGTGTTGCATATAAAACAATCATGACTAGGGAAGCTCAAAAACAAAGAAGATGAACGGGATTACAAAAAGGACCTATAACAACTTTTCGGTTCTTGAAAATGAAGTTGAATGTTCTATTTGCAATAAATTTGGTCATGAAGACTCTGAATGCAGGAG
>APFE031128403.1:4075-19511 GCA_000404065.3 Pinus taeda
GAACAAAGATTATCCTCTGAAGAGCAACAAAAGTGGGTCACAAAGATGTTGGGTTATGACTTTGAAATCATCTACAAAAAAGGGAAGCAAAATGTGGTGGCAGATGCACTCTCAAGAAAGGATGAGGATGTGGACGCATTCTTGTGCGCCATTTCTATTATCCAACCAGATTGGATAAACGAAGAATGGGAGGAATGGAAGAATGACAAAGAAGTGTGGGCACTTATTCGAAAATTACAACAAGATTCTAGTACGTCTGATACATTTAGCTGGCAAAATGATTCGTTTTGGTACAAAGATCGCTTATACCTCTGTAAGAATTCCCAACTAAAACAAACGATTCTTATGGAATTGCACACTTCTCCCTTAGGAGGGCACTCAGGATTTTTAAAAACTTACCACATGGTTAAGAAGGAATTTTTTTGGGATGACCTTAAATCAGATATTCAAAAGTTTGTGACGGAATGTTTGGTTTTCCAACAAAATAAAGTTGAAACAATTAAGATGTCGGGTCTATTACAACCTTTATCCATTCCAAGCCAATGTTGGGAGGAGGTTTTAATGGATTTTATCACAGGTCTACCCAAGTCTGAGGGAAAGAGTATCATCATGGTGGCAGTTGACAAACTTACCAAGTATGCACACTTTTGTTCATTATCACATACATTTAAAGCCAGTACTGTTTCTACTGCATTTATGGAAACAATTCAAAAACTACATGGAAACCCAAAGATTATTGTAAGTGACAGAGATCCCATTTTCATTGGAAATTTTCGGACATAATTATTTTCTTGTCTTGGTACTTAGTTAGCTCATAGCTCATCTTATTATCCTCAATCTAATGGGCAAACTGAGGTAGGAAACAAATGTTTGGAAGGATATCTTCGTTGCTTTGTATCTGATAGATAGACATAATGGGTCAAATGGTTGCCTCTAGCTGAATGGTGGTATAACACTTCCTTCCATACAACAACAAAAATGACCCTATTTATGGCACTTTATGAGTATCAGCTACCATCCATCAGATCATATTTAAGAGAAAATTCTAAGGTTCAAGTAGTGGAACATCACATTGAACATCAATAAGAAGTCCTCCAACTCTTAAAGGATAACCTCGTGTTAGCACAGAATAGAATGAAACAACAAGCAGATCAACATTGCAGCGAAAGAAGTTTTGATGTAGGTGATTGGGTATTCCTACGTCTACAACGATATAAGAAAATGTCCCTCAAGAAAGCTAAGAAGGATAATAAATTATCACCAAAGTATTATGGCCTGTATAAGGTGTTGCAAAAGATTGGTACTATGGTATACAAATTGGAGCTTCCTGCAGCTTCTCAATTGCACCCAGTTTTCCATGTTTCATGTTTAAAGAAGGTTATAGGCATCAAGCTCCTAGTTCAAACAATATTGCCAGAACTTGACGAGGAAAGAAAAATTATATTGGAACCGGAAGCAGTGACAGAAACAAGAACTCGACAGCTACAAAATCGGTCAATTTCAGAGTATCTTATCAAGTGGAAGAACTTATTCGCTGAATATGCCACATGGGAGGATGAGAATTTTATACAGAAGCATCCAAAACTACTCAAGCATTGAGGACAACACTTTTTTAAGGAGAGGGGAATGTTGGGTCCCTATAATACTAGTGATTACCCCATTACTATTGTAGTTGTACCCCTTATTAATATTGTTGTGCCCCTATTGTCCCCATATTGTTATTTTTGTGCCCCATAGAATCCCTCTATTGTTATTTGGTGGCTTTATATTATTATGTTAGATTGGTGGGTTAATTGTGAATCCTTAGACTCTATATATAGAAAGGAGGTTTTGTCATTTGAATCATCCAAGAATTGTTCATTTATGTAATGTAAAGGAGGTTGCCCCCTCGAAGAGGCTAAATTTTAAGGCGTTGATCTATCTTTTCTACATTTTTCTTGAGCTGGTTTCATAACAGAGTTATTGATTCAGATTCATGATGGAAAAAATTCAAAATTTGATTTTACATTCCTTGAGATATTTTTAATCCAATCCCTCAGATCGTTCTCTCCCCCCAACTTTTACAAACAATGGGATACCTGAATTTTCGGAGGAGCAACCTATTATTCCTTTTATTCCTTGTCCCCATTTTCTAGTACCAATTTGGGTGCCCTCTAATGATGATGTTAAAGTTGGAAAATGTGAAAATCAAACTATTGATCCCTCCATTCAACCTTCATCAAATTATTATCATCCACCTCCTACTAAGGAAAAGTTGGAATGGTAAAGTAATTGCATGGATTCTAAAGTGGAATGGTGTAGTAACTGCAAGGATCCTAAAGTGAAAGTTGACACCTTGGGTTTTCAAGATCATATTAATGCACATAAGTCAAATCTTGAATCATATCCAAATGAAAACTTGATTGTATCTATAGATACTTAAAAACCTCTAACAGCTACATTTGGTGATTCCTTGTTTCATGATCCACTAGTTTCACCTACTGCAACTCATAATGATGTTAAATTTTTTATTCAAGTGGTAATCGAGAAAGAGCTAGTTTTATTTCAAATTTAGAGAAGCAAAATTTTGACGATGTCTTATCTTTCCTCCCTCCTTCAAAATTATAATTTCTCCTTTCCAGTTGATCTACGATATGTTAATATTGATAACTTGTCAAGTGACTCTAAACCTCACATTTGATTTGAGACTTTGGATAACCATCACCATGACATTCATATTTCCATTAACACATATGGTGGTGAGCATCCAAGTACATTGGATGATATATTCTTTTCTTCCGAGGGATTAGATTTGTGAGGTATCGATTCAGAATATGTTTTTCACATTTTACAATCCATTTGTGAATTGGGATGCTATTTTAATCCTCAATGATCCTAAATATTCTTTAATTCATACATATTTATATGACAAATATAAGGGGGTAAGTTGTCAAGTTCTTGAATATTTGGAAGATGTTGGTCAATCTGAGTGTCATATCGGTATGTCTATTTTTGACCATTATGCTGATCACAATGATGTTCATATGTTTTTCTTTCAAATTCAATATGATTTAAGTACAATTTTTTCTCCTCCTCTTGAGTCTTTCAATCCTTCTTCACCTCTAGCACAATATCCATTATACTCAAATATGTTTGATAAATATATCACACTAGTAGCCCTCCTAAATACTTTTGATCCTCAGCTAACTGATCATGGTTTCAATCAAGTACATGATAGTGTGATACTACAATCATAGGATGAAAATTTTTAATCTATTATTCATGATCTATTAAATTTTAAATCTTTCTTAAATCAGGAGGAATATGTTCCAACTATAAATAATTAAGGGATTGAGGTATTTCAATTTCCTATCCATTAAGAATCTCATATGCTTAATCCTATATCTAATGAAACTAATGCCATTAATAGTGTTTTCATTGACACATCAGATGATAGTGGTGCATGACTACCTATTAATATTTCCAAGCCACCCAAATTTGATGATCCACCATTAGAAAGTTTAGAGGCGTGTGAGGAAGTCGAGGCACTTTGGCTCCTGCTAATGGTTATGCCAAGTTATCACAATCCTATTGAAACCTTTGAACTAAGTTGGTTCTATATTTTCACAAATACATATTTGTTTGACATTCATACACTAACTATCAGTTCAATGTCAAGGAACTTTCAGTGTTTCCAAGTTAATATTTTGAATCCTCAAGATCACATTTTTTATCAGATCAAAGACTCTTATTTGGTTAGTTCCTTTTCATTTCAACCCCTTGAGCTAGACCAAGTGTTGGAAAGCACATATTTGATGTATCCTCACAATTTTAAAGTCTATCAGTCTGATTATTAAGGTAAAGGACATTTTGGGTTGAAGGAGTTTTCTGTGTTAAAGCCTTCTGGATTTGATCATCTTATTATATATTTTAGGCATATCATCAGGCTAATAATCTCTATGGAACAATTTATCTTCTGGAATAAATGTAATTCCTTCAATCATTCAACCAACCAAAACCATTGTGCTAGTACTAAGTTTAATATGACATGTTTTTCTAACCTTTTGTCAACTCAGTGTCATGATTGGTTTCCTAGTTCTATAATCTCAATAATTGTCTTTAATATCCTAAGATTTCTTATTGTTGAATTTGAACGTAATTGGATACAAAGGGAACCAATAGAGAATCAATAATATTATATTTTAATCCACCAATCTGATCATAATACCAAATATTCTCCTTTTGATTCAATTACATTAATTCGAAAATTCATTCTCCTATAAGTTCTAGGATTTTCAAATTGGTTGTGTTGAATATCAAGATCCAATCATTGAATAGTTAGATCAATCTTACATGCAAGATCCTATGTAAATAACAAGTTTTGATCCTTTTTAATGCTCGCGAAAAATGAGAGTGCAGACAAATGTGTATTCACAAGTAGCCTATAAGGTTTTTATAATCAGAATTTCAAACAACAAGGTAAAGTTCAAAAGAAGATAAAACTAGTTAGTATGTGACATCCTTTTGGTAATAAGCTAGAAATTCATTTTGTTGTCCAAGTTTTCAAAGTTCTTATCTTCTCTATTGCACATAGTTTTATATTGCTTTTAATTCCTTGTATCATTGCAGTTGAAAATTGGGAACGATGATGGGTACATTGGAAATATAATTACACTTAGCTCTGACCTTCTAGTTGCTTATGTTAGGAGTAGGCTTAGTTTCACTTAGTTCCTCTTGAATTGAATCCACCTTCTTTACTGCTCTCCATCTAGTATCTGCATCAATTTTGTTTTTGTATGATGTTTTTGGCTTCAATCTCCATTTGCTTTGTCTCTTGTTTATGCTTTTGGTTTTGTATGCCTTTATTTTTTGTTTTCATAATAATACCTTGTGTGAAAATGTGTATGGCTCAAAAGGGACTTTGTCATGGCATAAAATGAAAAGTGTGACAACCACAATGCTTGGATTTCTATTTTTCTCCTTCTTTGTCTGATAAAATTCCATAGGTTGAACTAAGTCTAGATGGAAAACATGACTTTTCCAAGAGGAGAATATCGAGGTAACCTATTAGATCCATCCCTATGCTAGTGTCTAAATAACTCAACTTGGTGTCAATCTACTTGTGTGTTAATGCTTTTCCAATTTAGTAAAGAAAGGATAAGGGGGGAATCTAAAGCAAGAAAATGTATATCAGAGGTCTCAAAATACTTCTCTAAAGGGGAAACCTCCTTTGATCTCAATAAGTCGAGATCCATCTTCCGCCCCTTGAAAATAATAAGTGCCATTGTATAGTTCTATTAAATAAATAAATAAAGGGTGAAAGAGGAGAAAGTTTTCCTACATAGGGAGGTGAAGCAAGCGACTTCACTGGGGTACTATCCAGGCTTGCTAACAGTGAAGCAACATTTGTGTTCCTGAAGTAACTCTCTCATGGTATTATTCAGGCCTAATGGTAGCAAAGCAACACCAGAGATGAAAATACCATACTCAGAATATTATAAACTCATCACGCACATTACCCTTTCCTAAATTGAACTGATTGTGATACAATATATATTTGTGTGGGTTCAACTAAGTAGGGAAAAGATAAGGTGTTATATATGAAAGCGGGTTGAAAGGGGGAACTTGTGGCAATCAATACTTCCTGAAGGTATGACCCTTAACTAAAATATATTCCCAGATATAGAAGTTGAAGCCTACCCAGCTTGTCACCAAGTGTTTGCATTGCTACAACACCCTCCAAAATTTCACTACATTTGAATTTTGGAGACTACTTCATTGTCATATAGAGTGTCGCCTTGGCTTTCAAGTGTTGTTTTGTGTTTTTTGATATGTCAATAATCTTAATGAATTTTCTAAAGTGTCATCACATTGATTGTAACATCCTTATATGAATTTCATGGTCTTAGCACCCTTATTGTTGTAAAACGACATGTTTGGGTTGCAGTTGCATAGACTTAATTATTTGTACTTGGGGATGTGCTTAAATTAGTGTTTTGATGCATATTCATTATTGTTCAAGTTTGTATAAGTTTTATCAATGATATAGTATGTGTCGCACTTGGTTTTATGTATATAAATCGTCTTTCTCATCCCTTGACCAATCAAATCATCGAGATATATCAATTATATGTGTTTTAACCATTCCATTTTCCATTAAACATGATAGGTAACCCTAAATATTGAAATTCGGGCACATCACTACCTAAAGCTCAAACCTCTTGGATCTTTGAGCTGAAATTATCCTTTTCATAAACTTCAACCCAATATTATTTAGGGGTAACTTATGAATTGTATACACAATTTGAAAAATTTTCTCCAAAAAAGGAAAAATAAAATAAATTTCTATCATATGTCCACTATCATGTGTATATGCATGGAAAAGGTAATTTTGTTTGGCCTTCACATTTATGTCAAGAGATATGCTCCTTGGCCAGCCCTACATTCAATATGTCCAATGCCGACCAACAATGAGTCCCATGTGCCCAGTTGAAATATGACATTGTCTTGCTCTCTACACTACCATCATACATATTTGATTCATTTATGACTACATGAACCGTCGTCAAGATTAATTCCACTTGCTTCCTAAATGATTGAACTTGAGGGTAGAGGTCGGAAAATTTGAATATGGATTCATGAAAATGTAAAACCGAACCTTGGTGAAGGAAATATACCTGCACAAATTCAAAATATGAACCTCACAAAAGGAAATTGATGATTATTTTCTAAATTTAAAACCCTAAACACCATGCCCCTTGAATGGAATGAGTAGGTAGATGAAATGGATAAACATTTTCAATTGGACAACTAAAATGCCAAGGAATGGGAAGGGAATTCAATAAGATTGAGGTTTTAGATAAATTTCAACCCTCCATCTTGGTTGACAATGAAGAATATTAAGTGGAAATGAAATCCTAACCATCTGCATTTTTATTCTTTTGAATTTAAGTTATGGAAGGTTGATTCCAATAAAAGGACACCTATCTATGAATTATATGATGTGGATTAAATTCTTATAGCGGAATGAGACAATTTCTAGGAGATCTTTTTGGCCTCATGGAAATCCCATCGATAAAAAGGGATTTTTTTTATCCCTTCTATGACAACTCAAGTTTATGAAAGTTGGTCGTTGTGAGAAAATTGTCATGGGAATTTAAAAGGAGGAAATAGGATGAAAGGTTAAGGTAGTGTGTATGCATATTCCCCATTGGAAACAATAAGGAAACACCAAATTTCAGCTAGTATGAAAGCGGAAATATGATATTTGATGGATAGGGGAGGAAACCACACAATAACACAATAGAAAATAATATATCCATGACTCTGTAACTCAAATTGATTGATTTAATTTCTTGAAGATACATGATAAAATAGACCCAAAACTGCTAAGAATTGATGTGCTAATTTTAAATCACACATGCATGACTAGTTGTTCCAAGATTTAGACTCAATGTAAACTGCCAAAAATTACAAGCTAACTAATAGTTACTATGAGTAATTATCTCTAACATTCCCTTTTACTTATGACCACTACTTTATGCTAGTTTATGTCTCATCTAGGCTTACAAAGCTAAAAAGTTTATTTATGGAACTCACATACATCTCTTGTCAATGGATTTTCGAATAAGCCAACCATTTTTTCTTTTGATTTACAATATTCGAAGTGTATTTCTCCATAGTTTACAAGCTCTCTAATGAAGTGACATCTTGTATTAATATGCTTGATTATTTTATGAAAAACATGGTTTGTTAACATAGTTATTGATATTTGTTTGTCACAATACATAGTAGTTGGCCCCTATTCATCTTGTTGTATATTACCCAACAATTTGTGTAACCAAATTGCTTGATTAGTTAATGCTATTGGTTTTGCATACTTTGCATCAGCTGATGATATTGCCACAATGAGCTGCTTCTTGGATTCCCTTGAAATCACAGATAAAGAATGATAAAAAAACATGTCCTGAGGTACTCTTCCTATCATCCATGCTACCTAGAAAATTATTCTTAGTATACCCAACAAAAATATTAGCGTTGTAGCTAGAGTATATGCCATATTTTGTTGTTCTAGCAACATATCTCAAAATTATTTTCCTAGTTGCTAGTGTGAGTCTTTTGGAGACTCCATGAACATGAGAATCAAACTAATAGCATACATAATATCTAGTCTAGTGGAAGTAAGATGCATAATACTTCAAACCAGTTTCTTAAATAGAGTTGGATCTATGTTGGATCATGTATATGCTTTGCTGAGATTTGTTCTTATTGCAATTAGAGTTGGTGTTGGTTTACAATTCATCATCCCAAACCTCTTTAGCACATCCATGGAATACCTTTCTTGAGATATAAAAATACCTAACTCTAATTAAATGAACTCAATACCAAGAAAGAATCTCATTAACCCCAAATAAATAATGTAGAACTCTTTATTGTTAGTTAATTTAAACTTCACTAGTGATAGATTCCCTATGAAGATCATATCATCAACATATAAGCAAAAAATTATAATTTGTCCTTTGTATTTCATATTTATATGAAATGTGGCACTAGTACAAAATGACTAATCAATTTCTAAAAACGACTAAATTTTGCATATAAATGACCATTTTTCAATTGGTGACTTGTAGTAGCTAATTTACAGTATCTTATAATGCGGCCAATTTTTAGTCATTTTCAGCTTAGTCATTAACTGATTGTCTCAATGTTATTGTCTAGTAGTATATTTAGTCATAAATTTGGTCATTAATTTAATCACTGATTTAGTCATTAATTGGCATAATTAATGACCAAATATACAACAAAATATATTACTATATGATCACCCAAGAAAACCAATTAATGACCAAAGAAATATGACCAAAATGTTGGTCGTGTTATAAGATACTGTAAATTAGCTACTAATAGACACATATATGAAAATTTTAGTCATTGTTTGAAACCAATTAATGACCAAAGAAATATGATTAAATTTTGGTCGTGTTATAACATATTGTAAATTAGCTACTGCTAGTCGTATATATGCAAAATTTTGTCGTCATTTGTAATAAAAAATTTATCATTTGTAGTAGTCATTTATCCTTTCATGGTAGTTTCATATTCATTATATAAATGACTAACTTAGTGGTTTATATTCATTTCATTTACTTTCATTAATAATCATTATAAAGGACTAAGTTAATCGTATATTCAATTTATTTATGTTCATCATTAATCAATATAAACTACTAATTTAGTAATTTTAGATTGATTTTATGTGTTCATTATTCATCAACATAAATTAATTAGTATGATTCTACCACTAAATAGAAAACAAAATGTTGTACAATGTGCATATTCATCTAATATGAAATCAAAAAGTTATATATGTTAATTATAATACTAAATAATATCAAGTGAAACTATAAATAATTTCAACCACATAAATTATATTATATGAAATGTCAACTATTACAATACGAGTTTCCAACGCAATATTGGTTGGACTACAATTTACACATGAAATATTGTTTCATCACTTCAAAACATTATCATTGTGTTGTCAATGCATTGCAGGTGAATTCACCAACTCTGAACACTTGACCACCAATATCTATATGTGTGTCTCATATAACATATTGGTTCTAAGGGTATCACTTGACCGATTCTATTATCTCTCTCTTTTTGCATTTGCCACTTCAGTGTTGTTGTTCTCTTCTTTCTTCAATTATTACTTCTTACCATCAATACTGAGTTCCTTTTCTGAAAACAAGAGATACAATGTAGAGAGTAAGACATGAAAGACAATGAACACTAGAATATAAACTAAAGTAGACTATAAAAGATTTATACAACAAAAGAAAAAAATGTTAAACTCCAAACTTCACAATCAATGAATCCATTAAACTCCCTATATGTCATGAGAAAGAAAGAAAATCAAATAAAGAAATTAAATTAGATGAGGTGAAAGTTTGAGGCACTACCTCTATTAAAATCATGATTGGAAGAGAGTTACAGTGTCTATGTGATCATTTTTCATGACCTACAAATGTTTAGATACGATTATTCCATTCTTAACTTCAAAATAGTTGAAAAAAACACAAATCATATATTTTTTTAGAGTCAAGAATGTGTTTCAAACCTAATATAAATGATCATGATTGATATGTTATAAGAAATTAATAATAGACCCACAATTCATGGCCACATTTTCATGACAATAAAAAAATAAATGTAAAGGCTGTAAAATTGTAGATATCTAATATTATAAACTCACCTCAAAAGTTATATTTTGATACAAATCCATATGTTTTGATAATCCATTGAACCTTGAGTCTGAATTGTAGCTTGACCACCATCTCCAAATAGTTCCTGTGAGCAAGTACAATAAACATTAAATTTCCTATAGCAAAAAAACCTATCATAAACCAACCCATGGTTTCCTTGGGTCTGTAGATTCAAAAGATGGACTTTCAAATTTCTACATGCCGCACTCTCAATACAAACCAATCCCTTTCTTTATTCATCCTAGAAACCAAGATACTTTAGTGGCAATCAACATGGATACTTGAATGTGATTTGCTAGACTTGCACATATTTTTGCGTGAAAGTGTTCATAACATTTTTCCACTAGGATTCTAGGCCTCCATTGGACCTTCCTAGCCAACATCACTACATATCCAAAACTTCAAAAGCTTAAAAAGTACCACAACTTCTCCAAATGGTGTTTGATCAATACCTATCTATTCCAGTTTTGGAGTCAATGTTAGACCTTATGAAGCAAATATGAAATTTAAGGCTTCAATATGAAATTTACCATATTGGTTCATGCAATGCATACAACTCTTAAACAACAATTTTAAGCGAGACATAATAGTTATATTCATATTTTATTGTTTATATTCCTCTGAAATGAAAAAAATAAAACCCCAAAGAAAGAACATTATAAATTCCAACCATCCTACAAAGTCTGTTAAATGTAGGCAAGGACAAACATGTAATATTAGACCTTGGTGATTTTACAAAATTTAAGGTATTATTGGATCTTCCAATAGTTCTTTTATGTAGGAGTGAGGCAAAGAGATATTTATATGCTAAGAAATAGCCATTGATGAAATAATACCTTAATTCTTGAGAATTCATTTCTGATTCTTAGTTACCAAGCCAAAAGAGATTCTTATTGTAGTTAGGAACATACTACTTTAACTTTTCCAAACATGAAAAAACATTATTCTGTATATTCCATTGATGGGTAAGTTGAACTGTACTTTATTATCTAAACTTAAGTGTGCATTCAATTAATATTAATTTTATTTTTAGGAACAAATTCATACAATGTTAAGAAGTCATTGTAGTCAGGGCCATTCCAATAACCATCATAGGATATGATAGGTAAAGAAAAAACCAAGTAGAAGGTTGAGAGTACCTACTTTGCGTGTCTAACATAATAATGAAAAATCCATTTTGAAATGTGATCTTGCTGATGTTATACCTATCAATTCCAATCTTCAAATTTATCGAGGATATTTTTATGTTTTTACATCATGTTCATACAATGCCTCCCACAATTGAAGACATGCTTACATATTTAGTGAGCTAAGAGGAGACTATCAATGGGTTATGAAGCAAAAAACAAACCCCTTAGTCATATGCAAATTCATTATGGCATAGTAGTCACAATCCACTACTATGAAAAATGAGTTGCTTTTCTTTTCCAAAAACTATCATCAATGTAAGGTCTTGCATGGCTAATATGATGATTAAATTTACATCAAACAATTTCCATAGTGCCACCTAATAAAGCTTTTCAGATAGTAGTAACTGGGTAAACTTAATTTATTCTTCAATACGCTATTTCAAAGACAAAATGAGAGGACATTTTTTAAGACTTGTTATCTCTAGAAAATAACTACATGAAATTAGCCTAACATCACCTGGTAATTACTCTTCCCTTTGAATTGGTGACTTTACAGTCACAAGGGGTTGTCCTTAGTGATGGTATGTCATCAAAAACTTAAGAAAAATGTGTAAAAACACAAAGTGATCAACACATGAAATATTTGTCATCGAGATGCATGTAAGGAAGCAAGGGCATGGGAAAACACAGTCAAATAATATGAGGGAGATTCATTTTCATTAGTGAACTACAACTATGAATGATGAAAAGGAAACCAAAATGCACCTTAAATGAATGTAGAATCAAATTAAAGCATTATGGGCACCCACAACACTATAAAAAAAGCATAGTTATTCAATAAGAAGACTGAAAGAGATATAAAGACATGGCATAATGAAACCTTATGTAGGTTTTTACCCCATATAGAAATTACCTGCATACAAATTCTAAAACACATAAAAGAAACAATGAGAGAGCATAACACATAAAACACATATACACAAATATTTTCCCTTGGATCCCAAAACCAGGATTACCAACTTGATTTTTCATTATGTTCCTTTCAATGTTGTAATACATATTTATACATGCTGAAGCATCCAATACCATGGACCGAAAACCATCATGTCTAAAACCATGGACCACAAACCATCGTATCGAAAAAACATGTGCAAAAATCATGCACAAAACCATAGGTGGGTCTGCCCAACCGAACATATGGTTGAAAACCAAAAATTTTTGGGGCACTACCCCGGACCCCATAAGGTGGGGTTATGGGTTCACCTCAAACCCCTTGTGACCCCACCCTACACAATCGGCACAATGAATGGGGGGCTCCACCCCCCTCTGACCCCCCGGTTAACTATGTGGGCTAGTCGTGGAAAGAATATAACACAACCAAACATTCTCCCACTTGTTTTCTTTCCACAGGGGCCACAAGAGAGCTTAGTCATTCTTGTAGCCCTAAAATGCCCATTGTTTCTCTACACCAAGAGAACTTCTCAGAGCTCATAGATTTTGTCAATGCATCTGTAGTATTTTTGTCTTCTATCATATCCCTCACAAAGTGGTACTGAACATCAATGTGATTTGTCTTTGATTGATATGCAGGGTTCTTTGCCAAGAAAATTGCACTGTGGTTGTCGCAGTTTATCCTTATAGATTCCTGTACTAAACCCATACTTGAACATAATCTCTACAACCAAATTGCTTTCTTACTTGCATGAGTGGTTTCCATGTATTCTACCTCTGTAGTTGACAGTGCCACTATAGATTGTTTCTTACTCATCCAACTGACTGCACCTCCAAATTGGTTAAACACATACCCACTTGTACATTCTCTCTGATCCAGATCTCCAGCCCAATTTGCATCAACAAAGCCACGAATATCCAACACTCTATCCAATCGTGGTCTTCCGTGATAGCACAAATCATAATCACTAGTGCCACGCAAATACATCAAAACCCACTTCACTATTATCTAGTGCTCCTTCCATGGTTTTGACATAAACCTGCTCAATACTCCCACTTCATGTGCAATGTATGGTCTAGTATAGACCATTGCATACATCAGGCTACTAACTACACTTGCATATGGAACATGGGACATGTCCTCTTCCTCTTCTTGTGTCTTCAGACACTGTTCAATAGATAACCTCACACCTACAAGAATAGGAACCTTCACCAGTTTACTATCCTGCATATTAAACCTCTACAATATTGTCTCGACATACTTCCTCTAGTTTAACCAGAGCTTCCTCTTTGCCCAATCTCTTTTAATTTCCATGCCCAAAATATATTTTGCAGCACTAAGATCTTTCATATTGAATTTGGAGGACAATTGGGTCTTCAAATCCTAGATAATTTGTTTGTCATTTCCAATGAACAACATGTCATCCACATACAAGACCAAATAAATAACGCGATCACCAATTAATTTAAAATGCACATAGTGATCTGCTTTACTTATGCTGAAGCCAAGTCCCCGTATAAATGTATCAAATTTTTTATACCACATACTTGGTGACTATTTTAACCCATATAGTGACTTCTTTAACTTGCATAGCAATTCTTTCTTACCCTTCACCGCAAAGCCTTCAGGTTGCTTCATGTAGATTTCCTCTTCCAGATCTCCATGAAGAAATGTTGTCTTCACATCCATCTATTCTACCTCAAAATAAAAAGCAGCAGCAACAGATAAAAGTAATCTAATAGAAGTTACCTTGGCAACAGGAGAAATAATATCACCAAAATCAATTCCCGACACCTGGGAATAACCTTTTGTTACCAACCAAGCTTTGTATTTCTCCACCTTTCCTTCTGCATTTGTCTTCTTCTTGAAAACCCATTTGCTGCTAATGGGTTTCCTTCTAGTAGGCAACTCCACTAGATCCCCAGCCTCATTTTTGTGCAAAGATGCCATTTCATCAACCATGGTCTCTTTCCAGAGTTTTCCATCCTCTGAATCCACTATTTCCTTCATAGTTCTGGGATCATTATCAATAATAGACAAAGCAAAATTTGAACAGAAAGCAGATGGACTATACCTTTCTAGCTACCTTCATTCTCGAACTGGTCTTCTCACAATTGGAGTTTTTGGCTCTTCATCTTCTGATTCCTCCTCTGCTATAGAGTCTGATTCTTCATCTTTTAGCTGAAACTTTATCTTCTCAGGTTCCTTTGATTGGACTTCATGTTTAATAACATCTTTCACCTCTTTGAACACCACATCTTGGTTGTACACAACCTTCCTTGTTATTGGGTTCCAAATCTTATAACCCTTTAAACCATCCTTATACCCAATAAAGATGCACTTTTCAGATTTACTAGCTAACTTGGTTCATTTCTCCTTTGGAACATGTACATATGCATCACATCCAAATACCCTTAGATGTGAAAGAAAGGGCCTCTTACCAGTCCATACTTCTTGTGGAGTCTTATCCTCCAATGCTGATGAAGGTGACCTGTTGACCTAGTAACATGCAATATCCACCACCTCTACCCAGAATTCTTGTCCTAACCCAGCACCATTGAGCATGCTTCTTTCCCTTTCCATCAACGTCTCGTTCATTCTTTCTACAACTTCATTTCGCTGAGGTGTATATGGTGTAGTCTCCTGTCATGCTATACCACACTTCTTACAAAATTCTTCAAATTTCTTACTGCAAAACTCTCCACCGTTATCTATCCTCAACACCTTTATCTTCTTCTCTATCTAGTTTTCCACCAGAGCCTTGAACTCTTTAAACCTGTCAAAGACTTTACTTCTTAAGGAAATATATCCATGTATTCCTTGAGAAGTCATCTATAAATGATACATAGTACACAGACTTACCCAGTGATGGAACTTTCACAGTTCCAAACACATCACTGTGCACAAGCTCTAATATTTGTTTCATCCTCTTACCACTAGAGGGGAAACTCACCTGATTGTACCTCCCATATACACAATTTTCACAGAAATCAAAATCCAGAGAGCTATTACTCATACCTTCTACCATACCTTTACCATGAAGTATTTGAAGGCCCTTCTCTCCAATATGTCCAAGCCTTTGATGCCACAACATGATCTTCTCTCCAGAG
>APFE031128403.1:21670-50912 GCA_000404065.3 Pinus taeda
CCCCCCCCCCCTGACCCCCCACACAATCGACACAACGAAGGGGGCGATCCTCCCCCCTCTAACCCCCTCGTTAACTACGTGGGCTAGTCGTGGAAAGAATATAACATAACCCAACACCTTATATGTATATTAATCAAAATATTGTTTGCATCATAGTGATGAATACAACATTGGTTGCATAACTAACAGTGCATTTAGTGAGGGCGGCAATGAAAATGGTTAGAAAAGGATGAATAACAATTATGGGCACCTAGAGCACTATAACAAGACATAACTATTCAAACACGAGACTTAAAGAGTTATAAAGCTATTGTCATCTGACCATTTTGACCTCAATCTGGTGGAAACATTCTTATTGTTAGTTCCTTAACTCAAATAGTATTGTTTATATGGTACACCTACTATATAGGATGAAAATAAGCTACTACAACACTTGATCACTAAACACTTTCTGTTTCTCATTGATAATTATGTACAGAAGATGCTAATTAAAATCCATTACAAAACTTCTCCTCTCACCAGTTTATGAATACACCCAAGTATATGAAATCACATGCTCTACCATCCCTACACTTAGTTGTTCATTGGACTCCAAAGAAATCTTGTGTAGAAGATGCCAATAAACCAAGTTGATTGTTTGAGGTTAGAAAACATGTGTGTATATTTGAAATGCTAGTTTCACTCTTCGAATTCATGCTGCCAAGAATAAAGCAAACCATTGACGTCCCTTGAATGATTGTGCCTCATGCAAACTTTCAACCAAAATTTTAAATATAAATAAGGCCGACCTATGCTTTTTAAAGATAGTACAAGTCAAACTTGGGTATTAGTTAGCCCAAGATAGCAAGTCAATTTACAGTTTTAGTTGGCCAAAATTGGTAAAGGATCATTTACTAGTAAATGTAGAACTCAAACCATGAGAAGAGGATATAGATTAAGTTGGAAAAACATACCAAACTACCAAATATACCAAAGGAGGTAAAATTAGCATTTGAAGGTTGGGATGCTCAGTGTGCTTCAAGTGACAACCTTCTCAATTGTTAACATGTCACACAAAGAACACCTCCACATGCGAAATTACTGCACACTAGAACCATGAGACTAGAACCCATGCCTACCACAATGAGAAATGCTAAATATTACCATGTCAAAAAATGGCATCATGAATCCTAAAAGATAGGAAATATGGAAAATGAAGGTAACCCTTGTCGTGCATACATAGAAATAACATCATCTTGGATGTTGATAAAAATAGCCTCATCAGACTCACTACATCAAACCCAAATATATGCTCAAGATCAACATGCAAACCCTAAAACTATAACCATTAAAACCCTAAAAATAGCAATGTCATGAAAATTTTGATGTCTCCTAGAAAAATATAATTCACAACATTACCTCACAAAGACCAATGATACATGGTCAACTATTACAAGCATGCCTTAGAACTGTGGCTCCTAGGAAATAAGTAAATTACTAGTAATAGAATTTTCTTCAAAATTTCATGAAAATGCCTCTAAAATGAACTCTGACCACCATGAAACCTGATGCACCTATCACTGAAAACCTGCCTAATGAAAGTGAAATGGATCTTAACCCTCCAATTGCAAAGGCTAATATGAAGGTTAACAAAACCTAGTCATTTCCCGTCTTTCCAAACAACTTAAGACAATATATTACCCTTCAACTTAGGGTAAGGATTGGTATAATTTATTTAACTTCATCAAATATATAAAGCAAGAAAATCTCCATGTTGAATGCAAAAAGAAAAGGAACAAGACAAATGTGGAAATTCCTATATGTTGATTAATAAATACCAACATAGATACATGGTATTGATATAGGTTGGTGTGTATGTGAATTTTCTTCTTCGAAGTCTAATGAAACCAACATGTAATTTATTTTAGTCATTACTTTTCTTTCTTTTTTTTGTCATGTACATAGTCATACATTATGTAACAACATCTCCACTTGTACTAGGTGGTAAAGCACCTCTTGGTGCAACATACACTACCAAAATTGTGACTAAAACCCATGACAATCCAAGTTTGAAACAAATTGCCGAGTCAACAAGTTTTTCCTACTCATTGAGACAAACATGCCCATTGATAGTTTAACTCAATCAACATGAGTTTTACTAGCAAGTAAGAGTATGACTTGATTGACTAAGTCAAAATCCACTCAACCAAGTTAAACTTGCTTAACAACCTACATAGACCCTTCATTACTCGAAATTTTGTCATTCTTTGGTCATTTTTATCTCTATTGGGAAATTTTATATTGTGAAAATTCAACACACCAAAAAAAAGGACCAAGATCAAAATATTTTCACGACATTTTATTTTTGTTAAAATATTTGTATATCTTTGTTTTTGCACTTTCCTAGTTTTTCTTGACTTTTTACCAAACTGAGTCAAACTTGACTCTTCTGCGTCACCAAGTTTCCCCAATTTCAAGTCTAGTAACTTTATGGATACGTCAGAAATGTAACAGTGAATTCAAAAAGTTATGTAATTTTTTCCTACATGCAAATGAACTAAGGTAGCACAATTCACAAATATACTGGTTTTGGTAGGAGTGAAGGAACAAGTTGGACAAAAGGTAGACAAAATCCACTACAAATTCATTTTATTTTCATTCATCTAGATCTTGTATGATGCTAAATAATATGCATATATAAATCCAAACTTCATTTGCTCATGACAATAAAAATATAAAAACAATGATTTAGATCAAATGTCTCCTACATACCACTCTATGTGGAATTTGTCAACTCCAAGATCCTCATCCCAAAGGGAAATGTATTTGTAGTCAGAAACTACTTCTACATGCAGGGAATGATTTGAAAACCACCTACATGAGAAGTAATCTATTGAATTAACATGAAAGATTTTGCAGCGTGTATCCATAAAGAAGACAAATATATTTAATAGTATCATTACCACTTGGTTTGATTGATTTCCACTATATGAATAGTCTATTGCTTCAGTCCCTCACTCCATTTATCTGTGACACCATCATAATGGAACAATATCACCGTGAAGTTATTTAAAGGAAACTAGAAAAAAAATCCCATGTAACACAACCATTAGTTAGTCCAAAAAGAAAATGTAACACATATATAACCACATAATCAATGCATTACAACACACCAATTATTAAATAAAGTCACTGAGAAAATACCTTCTAAATAATTTGGTCTACATTCTCCCTCTATTTTATTCCAATTGCAATGGAAAGCAAGACTTGCAAACTCTTTACTTGTGACCGTGGACATAGAAAAGGTACAAACAAAAATGATAATCATGAGTTATATTAATCAGAAAACATTTAAATATTGATGCAAAAATTATCCGCATTTGTTTAAATCCAAATGTGTGCTTCCCAACCATAGACGAAAAGAGTTGATGCTATAAGGGAGAAAGTAATAAACACTATGTATAAAAAATTAGCATGCATAGGTACTAAGAAAATACCATAATATTAAACAATGATTGAGAAAGTAATAAACAATGTGTATCATAAATTAGCATCTGTAGGTACAAAAAAAATACCATAATACTAAATCAGGATTAATAAATAAATTGTGACTAAATCAAAAGAGAGTGGAGGGGTCTTCTTAGCTTGGTAGTCCATGAATAATGCATAGCAATCCCTAGCACATACATCCTCACAAAAAACAAAAATGTAGGCTTCTGAGCCATAGATGAATGAATAAATGTTATAAGGGAGAAACAAAGAAAGCAGTGTGCATTATAAAGTAGCCTAGATAAGGTACTAGAAATGCTTGTTAAGAAGATGCCCTGAGTGAGCAACAAACTAGGGCCAAAATAGAATAGAGTAGAGAAGCCTTCTTAATCTAGTAGTTCTTGAAGAATGTACATTGTATACTAATGCATAACACATAGAAACACATCTTAAAATGAAAGCATCCCAACCATATATGGAGTGAGACAATGCTTTGAGGGAGCAAGAAAAAGTGCATGCATAAGAAATTAACTACAATAGGAGCTATAAGCATAAATATGAGTAAACCCTAAAAAGAAACAAACATATGACAATAGAGTACATGGGTGTTTTTAACCTAGACATTGATGAAGAATGGATTCCTTACAAATGGAGGAGTTAACCTTGATTAAGAAAAAAATTGAGGCGAAAACAAGAGTCTTTTTAACCTAGAAATCCATTAAGACTAGATTCCTTAGAAACAGACACACACACCCAAAAACAAAAACAAAAATTATGTTGTGGGATTGGTTGCCAAAAAGGGGTATCAAGCAGATCTCACAGTCATAGAAGTTGCTCCAAAATGCCACAAGATAAGATTATTTAACTGTTTTATGCACACCCACACAACATATCCCACGAAGGAGGGAGAAGGCCAAACAAAAAGTCATACTCAAACCGCAACTAATTAGCCATTATATTCGTAGGGGACACCACATATGTTGGGATTTATAAATGAGGTCACAGGAAAATGTTTTCAATTAGGAATCCACGCCCTCCATTTTTTGGGGTAATTTGGGATTCCCAATATATTTCTTACTGTAAAAAATTACAATTCAATATTGGGAAGGGCTTATTGTTACTTGGATTCTTTGTTTCCTCAACCTCCTTCTACTCTTCTTTCAGCCTTCTGCCCTTAACATGGTGGCTTTTCGCTTCTTCTAGTGGGAATATGACCTTATTGATTCAATGAAAGAGATTCTTTCATCAAAATAAATATCATGATCATACAGGTGGGCACTAATTTGTCCATGCACAAGCATAAAAATCCCATCTACTTCCTGAGTGACTATCTTACGATGGACCCTATGAGTATCATACTTGACCTTACCAAAACTCCTCACAATAGTATACAAACTCTCCTCACTCTAATTCTGTGGGATAATGTGATAATACACAATCTACCCCAAAGCACTCGGTTCACTCAACTGATATGGCTCCCCATTGTCTCATCATTGGGCGCCAAGATAGTGATGTGGTAACCCTCTGAAATGAACTTGGCCATATTAAACGCTAAGGAGGTCAAGTTCTTGTGATGCAGTAACCCTCTAAAATGAGCTTGGCCATATTAGATGCTAAGGAGGTCAATTTCACCAAGATATTATACATCTCATTGTAGCCACCATAAAGCATCAATGTGTGAATGAAGTCATTCATCTGGCTCTCCCCATCAAACCAAATGGTTAGCATAATAATAATTTTGTAAAACAATTATATATCTTGTTAATTAACTTGGGAAGTCACTTTTCTTGCAATCGTGAAACTTCGACTCTGTAGACACTTTCCTTTTTATGAATTTTAAATACAACTTTTAGCCTTTGCAAACATTCAAAAATCATAGTCTGATATTTCTAATCTAAATTGTATCTGGTTTATAACTGCATATTGAGTACTCAGACAACAATGACGTGATTTGAATTGGCACTAAATATTCATATCATGCAACCTCATTCTATTTAGATTATAGAATACTTCCAAATGATACTTGACATAAATTTCTACTCTACACAGACACCATCAAAGTGAGTTGCAAGTTAACAAATCTATCATGGCACAATGAACATCTCTGAGCCATAGGGGACAAATTCACCAATTGTGGCACATGAAGGTAGTGGAAATAAAATTAAATTCTATGGAAACAACAAGAAAATAAATGTTTGATAATAACACAATCTTCCATCTTAACCCTGATTAGATTAGGTAAGTAATTGGGTGTTCTTCAGAACCTCCATAGGATGCCATAGAAAAACAAATTCCTTTAACTATGTCTAAGGTAAGAATCCACCAAATAAAATTGATTCACTGTATAATGAAGAAACTAAATGACAACACTAATAGGTTTACAAATTATCAATAAGCAGTAGAGTTTTTCCATAAAGGAAATTATTGTACCCTCTAACCAAATGCCCAACTTTATCTCCGACCACCACCATAATCATTATCTAAGTATAAAAGTAGGGATGTAGATCATTTACCATGCATATTTTCTACCACAACCATAGGGGGCATTTTAACAAATATGATATATGGTAATTAATGAGATAGGAATGTAGATTTTGCATTGAATTTTCCAAACTAACCTTGCCAACAAAAGATAAAAAAAATTGCAAATAATGTTAAATAAAAGATTCTTTGAAAATGCTCAAATTCAAATTTTCATCATCAAGAAGTAAACAACCTGGGCCTCCCTAGGACTTATAATAGATACAATTCAATCTGAACTACCATCCATTACAAATGGACAAAAACATTTAGGTCTTGTTAAATGAGGAAAGCTTCTAACACTACATGGTATAGACAAACAATGATTAAATGTGAGACTCTGAAGTGAAATCAAGGTCCACTCATTTATATTTTATATTGTTCAAGTAGTGAAGACTCCAATATGCACAACTTTAATACCTAGAAGACATGAAGATTCCCAATATCCCAACTCATCTCATCATCTATGTCAAGTATAAAGTGGACATTGAATAAACAATAGGAATGGAAGGCCACTAATCAAAAGAATCAAATGAGGGTACACTTCCCTCATTTGTCATCTCCTACAATAAATAACATTATATTTTCATTCATATAATAATTATTGACTTATGCCACTAACATATGAAGGCACTGCATGACAATGCTTTTCAATGGTTTCAAATAATCACAAAATACAACATAATTACAATGAAAATCTAGTCAATCCACTCAACGATGAGTATAAAATTGTAAGCACCAAAGCTAAGCAAAAAATTGACCCTTAAAAATGACAAAACCCATTGCACATTAAGTTTTTTTTCATAGAAATAAACTCTTCATATCTCCAAAAACAAGAATAAAAAGGATGGCTTGCCACCAGGGTGTTTTGACCCTCCTTAAATTATTTGTTAGTGTATTGTATAATGAAGTTCAACAAATATGGCCAATTGTTGCAAAAGGTGACTGCTTAGGCATGCAGGCCTTTGTATAAATTTTCTCTATAATTGTGTTTTATTGATCACTACAACATGAAATATGGTCTTTGAAGGTCTTCCAACCAAGATTTAAACAAGAGAGGTGTGTGTGTAACCCAAGTATTCCTTGAAACTATTGAAGCCTTTTTTCAAGTAGTTCTCCATGTTTTTGAGGTTAGAGTGGCCTTTTTCTGACATCTTTGTTCTACAATTCGTTCATGAAGAAATAGAAAGCCTTTAAATAGCTAAATAATATATCTTTTTCCCATCTTACAACAACTCTTTCCGAGAAAAGGTTGTAGCATATGAACCCAACAACAAAATATAATTTAAATTGTCAAATATTTGGCTACATTATATGAGACTAAAAAATAATTGAATTACTACCTAAGCTATAAGAATTTTCAGAAGAAATGTACAAAAGAGAACATTGCCCAATCAAATTGCATAAACACAACTTTTATCAAATGTAAATATAGCTGAGATAACCTCAAAAAACTCAATGTATAGTGCGAGGAAGTTTTAGAGTTCAAATATTGTTAACATGCCTCCCCGAAATGAAGACCACTACAATGATTGACTTTAGAGTACACCAACACTTTCAAAAACAGTGGGAATCCTGTGCATCTCCATTCCAAGATCAAAAATCTCTTTGATAGCTCATAATATTTTACACTGAATTAAGGATGGTGCCTTTTTTCGCAAGCTTATTTTAGAAACACTCACCCATGCTAGAATCTAAACCACAGAACACATAATCTATTCAACATAGGTGCCATGATTGATCAATAACTATTTCAGCTGAATCAATCAGATTGCTCCAAGCCTCCTCCCTTTCTGAGAGATAACACTTGGTTAGGGTAGATTAGATTGAGAATGCAATCCCCGATAGCTAGCTTAAGCCTCTGACTACCTCAACATTGAGCCAGGTCATGGTTGGGATTAAAAATAATGTTTCAAAACCTAGACATAGAAGAAGGTAAAACACAAAATAAAATGTATGATCTTTGCCAACAAAATAGAACATGTATTTAAGGTCATTTTGGTCATTGTAGACAACATGAATCAGGACAATGAAATGTACAGACTCATCACGCAAATGACTCCATTCACAAACTTAGTTTTTAGAAGTAAGAACCTTAAAAAAAGAGTGACATGAGAAGAAACATAATATTGTAGTTATAATAAAGCATAGTTATAATGAAACATGAATCACATAATCCAAGGCATCGATGAGCCTCTGACCTTGTTTCACAAAATATGTTCCTTTACCTTACATCTAAATACTACGTAGAAACCAATATCTCCATCGTGGCTCTGGAACTTGTTGAATTGTTCATTGGAAAATAATATGTAAGCTAATCAATCTATCAAGGGTTTTTTCCTGCTAGGGGGACTGAAATTGTAATGGATAATTTGAGATCTGAATTTGATTGGGATTTCTTATATAATAAATAGGAAGGGTAACACAAGTTCTGCCTATCGAACCGAGCTTTGAGGTCCTATAGAGATTTCGTCTTTCCTTAACCAAAGTGAAGATTCTATGCTTGATTACATCCTACAAATTAGTTTCTTAGTATGTAATGTCATGATATTTATTATTATATGTCATCAATGTACAAGTTCAAACAATAAAAATCGCCTATCCATTGATCCAGAGTGAGAAAAGTCTTGGTTTGACCTACAAAGTGGTGGGCAGTCATGTTTCCTCCAAATGCAGGTGAGAATTCTGGCAGACAAACAACCAACTTAATGTTCTTCTATTTTGGATCACTTCCTTCCTCACCCACTGCCCATAGTCAATGTCCATTAAAAGCACACAGGGGCTTCACTAAATGAACCTCTGACATATCACATGCGTTCATGGAATACTAAACAATACCCCAAATTTGACTACATATTTGAAAATAGATCTAAAAATAACATTATTTAAAACTCTACCAATATGAACCCAATACACCTCCCCAATTTAAAAAACACTTAATTTCACTAGATATTGTAGGGATTCATTTCTTCATTAAAAATTTTATACCCATTTATATTTTTTCATTGACTTTGAGCTCCATTTTTTATACCCATCAATATAAAAATCCTTTACCCCCTTTATATCCCCAATATATTAAGTCAAATTTTCCTCAATATATATCCCTAATATGAACCCACGTGGTATGGCATTGGCCCCTTAGTGAATCCCCCTGTGTAAAAGCACTTCTAATGCCCTTCTTGAATGAGAGTTTAGTAGCTTATGAGACAACCTTTCCTAGTGATCCCTTAGATCCTTCATCTCCATCTGCAGTTGAATCCACGTCTCCATCTTCAGTACCCACATCATCTCCAAGATTGCCCTCGAACCCTAGTCAAGTTGGTCTAATTTTGCAGATTTTTGGTATCACATTTCATGATCCGATAATGATTAAGGCCCCCGCAAGCGAAGCTAATGGACTGAACTGTCCAATCAATTAGTATTTTAGCCGTCAGAACTTATTGCCTAAAAGTCTTAGCTTAGTTTGTACAGTGTAAGTGCACTCGCGCAATGGTAATTGTGCACCCCCTCTCGTCAAGTAGGCAGTATTGATAAATCCAATCAATATTAATCTCCAAACATATGATAACAAATGGTCAATGGTTTTTCTAAGTAAAATAGTATAAATACACTGTGGGAACGTAGATAACCGCTACCATATAAAAAAAAAGTGACGGAAAGAATAGATAACCTAATATCTAAAGTCTAACATTTGAAATAGGCCAAGATCAGAAATGGGAGCTTTGGTTTAGTTACATCAGTCATATCATTCAGTTGGATGCCTTGAATCCTTGCTATCGTCCCTCTACTTTGCAACTAGATCTTGAATTGTTGGGAGTGCTACAACTAGAGACACTATTAGGTTTCGATATTGAACTGTTAAAAGCACATCTCTGCCATCTTCTCCAAACCCACCCCAGGTTTGTTAATCACCTCATTGCAGTATTCATATTGTATTTGATCACCATAAAAAGTATTTAACCATGACATGAAAAATATATAAACCTATTCAAAAGCTTATGAGGCGAACATCACCTACTACTTGCAAGGAAAAAATGCTCCAATGTCCTAAAAATTCTTTTCACACCAAATACTATGAGATGAGGAAGTATGGGAATTTTTCACTCATTTTACTCCACTTTCTTCAACAAGGTGCACTAACAAATCTTGGATTCATAAATAATGGTCTACCATAGCCACTTTTAAGATTTAATAGAACATATTAGCAGTGGGAATCTAGACTGAAGTTGTAATTTGTAAGTGAAAAGCATATACACAAGCAGGTTTCCCATTGTTCAAGCAATCAGATGCAAAGCTATCTTGCTGGGAAGAGGAAAAATTTAGACAACATACCACAAGAGATTCAATTATATGGTAAGACCATATAGCTTGAGGATAGCTATAGTAGTGGAATGATGGCTATTATATGTTGAAACAAAATATTGCTTTATGGCAAACAAAGCAACCGAGATTTAGCAGATTTTCCAAAACAATCGAATTCTATAATGGAATATATGCACAACAAGGGTTTATATACTAATATCAACCACCTCCTTTGTTGTATTTGATTCCAAATTTTTCTAACAAATGATAGAATTGATCATTGCCAAGTTTAATGATTAAGAGTTGCATCTTACCATTCAATGCCTCTTTTACCAAATAAGCTTGTGTAATTCGATTGCTTGGGAAAGAAGAACCATTCCCTACCATTCTTGGATGCAGGAGGAAGAACCAACCCACAAATATCTCTCTCTGCTTCACATCCCTCTCTAAACCTCCAATGTCCATTGAAACATATTGTAAAACATTTTCCATGCAAACTACTTCATTTCAACTATTGAGTATGGCATGCATACCAAGATGTTACGATCCAAAATCCAAGAGGTTGGTTGGTCACATTTATCAAGGAGAGATGGAGAATAGCATGGATGTCGGGGACTTGGGACCCCCTTCTCCTCCTTCAGTCTACTCAGATACTTGCCTACCATGAACGGCGAGTGAAACTAGCAGACACACAAAGCTCGTGCTCCATTGGGTATCATTATAGACCCATGAATGATCTTGCATTTACCACATAAAGCAAGATAGCAGGCTGCCAAGGTCCAAATCGTGTGTAGTAGTATTCAAATCAATAGAACAACCTCACCACACAAAGCAGCTGATTGAAGCTTGCATGGTGCTATAACAAACTATATAAAACTATTATAAACTATCCATAAAACTTTTATATACTATCATATCCCTGAAATCGAGAGAGAGAACCCCGATGGGGTTAAATTTTGAGTGTGGTTAATAATATAAATAATGAAAATGTTATTTTTTACCATCAATATAAATGTATTGATATAAAATTAGTATTATATTTAAATAATATATATTGAAAAAAATATTGTTATATTTGTTAATTATAAAATTTGGAATTTGAGAAAGTATTTATTATAGGTATAATTAATGTTTGTAAAATCTAAATTAAATTTATTTTTTCTTGTAATAGTGAATTTTTATAATTAAAATTTTGTTATGTGTTCTTTTAAAGTGTATATATATATCAATATATTAATTTTTTTATATAATTATTATTAATAATAATTTAAATAAAGTTATAATTTAGGGTGTTTTTTTTTGTAGGTTGGTTGGTGAGACATGTGTGGGGGATTGAACTTCAAATCACTTGGAAACAAAAGGGTTTTCCAACATCTTTTTAACCAATTGTGCTACCAACGGCAGACAAAGTTATAATTTAGTTATTTTTTATGATTTTTAATCATTTTAACAATGTGAGGTTATCATGAGCAACGGATGGAACCCAGCATAGGCCACACCATCCCTTAGCATGACTGGATTTTTTCCCACGGAATTTTGAACGAGTGACCTTTACACTGTGGAGTTTCTTAACAAAACACCCTGTCATTGTCTACTCTATGTCATTTGGGCAATTTAATAATTTTATTTATGATAATTTAGAGAATTCATTTTTTCCCACTACTACTGAAACATTATAGCAAATTTAAATATATGAAAATATATCTTTAAGCTATTATCTAATTAGGTATATGAAAATAATTAGTTTATATGACATTTCAATTCACTTCAAAAACAAAATGTAATATTTTAATCTAATGTTCTTTTTGTCGATCAAACGTGCTAAATTTATCTTACTACGAAGAAAGCAAGTACATTCAAATTTTCATCAGCTCGTCCTCCCTCATTCCGACTAGATTTGTTGGCAAGGAGAGTTGGAATATGAAGCAAGGGAGTTGGAATATGAAGCTAGGCCCATTTCCATAACCTAGTTTCCTGATGTTTCCGACCCACCTAGATAGATCTCCTTTGGTTGAGCACCTCTTTGTGCTTGTTTAGAAGTATTTTAAAGTTGCTCAAAGAGATGGAGAGCTTGGGTATAGGGCATCACCTAGTAGTGTAGACAACCTTGTGCACATTCCAACGATAGAACCAAATCACCATGATTCGAGGCACGAAGAATTCAACGAAATGAATCAGATCATACGTGCGATCAGGGGTTAAATTCGACGAGTCCCCTTACCCATCATGGAATTTTTTTATGAAATTTTTATTTTTAAACTTCCCTTCACAAAACTTTTAATATTTACTTTTAGACTGCATAATATTTTTCATATAAAAACATAATCGATGAAAATTCATCATTTTCTATTCATTATCAATGAGAGCAATTTTTTTTTGAAAAATATAAAGAATGTCAATTTGTTATTCAACGAGTGCCTTTAGAAATGGAGTATAAAATAACGAAATCGCAAAAAATATGCTAATTCATTCCTTCATAAACATATTTTGAGATAAAAGAATTAAACCATTGCAAATCAAAAACATATTTAGGGGAAATAGAATTAAACACTTGAAAACACTGAATTATCAAATGTAACTTTATGAGAGATGAACTTATAGTTGGAAAATTATTGCTCATATATGAGATGAGCATATAAGTGTTGCCTACACCTCTGTTCTCTACAGTCACACATTGTATGAAAATTTGTTGTATTGATAGTCTAGGTACTAAGACTTGACTTGAAAGATTTAATGATATACATCCCATAAAAACAAAACAGAAAAATTAAAAATAAAATATAAATATACAATGGCGAAGATATGGGCCTACATCTTTGGACGTCTCTCTTGCAAAAAGGTTTTCCATTTACATATTTTTAGAAGCCATTTCTTCTAAAACCATTTCTTATGTTTTGTTTATCTCTTTTTCCTCCTCTCATCCTACTTCTAGCTCTAATGAGACATCCAATGAACTTCTAATGTCTACATCTTATGTTTGACATGAGTTTTTCTTTGTATCTTTATTATTTTGTAGTATTAAGGATCAGCTTTTGGTTGTTGTTTTTTTTTTTTTGTAGATTAGGATTAGGAGTTTCTTTTGCACTCCCATTATGTACTTTCTCTAATTCTACTTTTGAATCCCACTAAGTAACTCTTGTGGTCATTAGTTGGACATTAAACATAATCTTACCTTATCTTATCTACAACTGCATTGAATTGATCTCAGTCTCTATCACTTTAATAGATACTTTAGCACTTAGATTCCTTCATGTACTTATAATTCTTTCTAATTTTGTTCTAGAAAATGTCTTTCACATTCCCACATTGTCCTTTTGTTTGTTGGATGTACTATTTTGTCCCATTGAGCCACTCTTGTGATCATTTATTGAAAATAAATAAAACCACCTTATATAATGTTATAACTTTATCTAGTATTGAACTATGTGTTAATGAGCCTAATACATTCAATTTAGTTTCTGCCAATTCAATGTTAAAATAAAGAGTATATATGTAATTTTGTATACTATTGAAGAGGAATCAAGATCTACTTGACATAACCAGTTTGCAAAAATGCATTCTTCCAATAAAATGGTGTTTTATCGAGTAAACAGTGTCAACAAATATGGCCTGGGGAGAAACCAAGAAACAATCAAAATCCTTAAAAAAGAAAATTGATAAAATTTAATTAACAATTGATAAAATTTAAAAGGGAAAACACTTTATAGGAAAGACAATAATGAATGGTCAGACTAGTTGCATATGACATTTCCATTTTCAGTTTTGGTAAGGAAAATTGTATGTAAATGTAGTCTTTTGACTTCATCTAAATACATATTCACATTCTATATGTTTTTGGACTGTCACTTTATTTAAAAATGGTAACACCAATCTGGAAACAAAACAACACCACTCACGCTTTATAGAAAGTAACGAAGACACTCCTTTGGAAAAAATTAACCATGAAAGGAAATATCATGAAATAGTGTCCACGAGAAGTATTTATTATCCATGCATAAGAAAAGGGCACTGGGATGCTTGGTTGAACTAATTAGTGAAACCACAGTTGAAGCTGCCTACTTTAAGTTGAATGGCCTGATATTTCTGAAATCTTACTCACTGTAATAGAAGGTTTCGATTGGATAGTGTTGGGATAGCACCTACTAGTGCATAACAATAAATAAATGTTAACCTCGAAAAAATTCACTGTTGAAGAAGTTGCAACTGAAAAGTAAAAAAACAGCGTGATGATGGTCAAGTTAAAACCTCCCACATGCAGTTTGGGTTGCAATTTTTATTCCTTCACTCTTTCTAGGTTCCTCACCATCACTCATGGGTGGCTCCACATTAACGTCTACAGACACCACTTCACGACTGGTAGTCATCCTAAATTTAGACTGAGACTGCACTTATATACAGCCATTCCCCTATGCATGTATTCTACCATGGGAATGCTCTCTTGCCCCTTCCTTTCCCTTGCCATCATCTATTTCAATCATTTTTGGCATTTTCCTACTTTTGGATATGCCTTTATACCTTTATCCCTTTTTATTGTTTAGTCCACTGTGATTTTTGCTTCGTTTTTCTTGGTCTACTGGGCTCTAGTGGGGTCTAGAACCCAACTGACTGAATTCCATGTTGTTTAATGGATTGTTGGTGGAGTGCCTATTGATGTAGACCCTATTGTTGGAGGTCTTATTTGTGGGATCTTCCAGGAGAGGGAACTAGGCTCTGAAAATCATTCACAAGAAACATTACCCTATCTACATCCTTGTGACTGCTATAGTTGTTGTTATTGTTATTGTTACTCTGGGTCCTTTCCATATGTTGTGATACGCCATGAGAAGGTGACTTACTTGAATTTTTATACATTGGATGATTATTAGAAGCAAAATAATCCTTCAAGGCACTCATTCCATAAGATTTCACCCTCTACTGTTGTTGTGAGGATGAGGCTCAAACAGGAGGATCTTCATTCTGTGCAATACTACTATTTTTGGATTCAAAATGTGGGACTCCAAAAACACTGAGGACTGACTTATCTTTCACCATGGATCATCACCACATCAAATTCATCCACCCCACCTCACACACACATTTGAATAACAACAAGGAAAATTATCCATAGCTCAAACCCACATCAAATCATCAAAAAATGTTGATCCAAATCACAAAGGGTCCACTTTTTCAATCAAACATGACTTGAAATCGTAGCAGCACACTAGAAATTTGTCATACTTGAAAACCTGGAGGGGACCAAGACCGACATAGCCACTGATAATGAAAGGCTCTAATGATGTTGATGTGGCATTTAAATAATAGGTAGTTGAATATATGCAAAAAAATTATAGAAAGCAATGCACAAACCAAAAGAAGTAGGAACTCCAAAGGAAACCACTCTGACTCTTGAGTTTGTCACTAGTCAATGGTAGAAGTGGGATTCCGAGAATGAGAAAAGGATCCATACCAAAGATTATGGTTGTATTGATATATTAATGTTTTTAGCTAGTCTCCTCTATGCACATGAAGTCCACGAGAAAGAGGAACATGAACACTAGTTAGTCTCCTCTATTCACATGAAGTCCACCAGAAAGAGGAACATGAACACCAGTTGGTCTCCTCTGTTCACATGAAATCCACCACAAAGAGGAACATGAACACAAGGAATTTGTTAGGGGAATGTGTTTCACAAGATACATGCTCGTCCCCACAAATCATTATGGGATGTTGGGAGCCCCCCCAGAGAATATATCTCAAGTCTAGCGAGCATGCAAAGCTGAAATTGGCCTCGACCCTCGATCCTTTTGAATTTTTCATTCGTGAAGCACTGCTTCCATCCTTTGTGTATAGTCTTTACGACACTTTTTACGTGTTTTTTGGGAGTAAGATGTATTTTACTAGTAAAAAATTCAAAAATATTGCAAACAGGTGTTAATTTTGAAGCCAGAGTGCAATGGCATGGCCATGCCCTTCCTTCTCCTTGTTCCTTGTGGATAAAACTTTCAAAAGGAGGGATATAAATAATTATGCTCCTTCTTCCCATGGAAAAACTTTTCAAATGGAGGGAAATAAACAATTTTGATACTTAAAATAAACAAATCCATGAAACTTTGAATGGAACTTAAATGAAATGCTATTGTTAAATGTTCGTGTATTTTTCAAGCGAACTAAATGCCATTAAATAAAATGTTAGTTTGTTTTTAAATGGAGGTGTTTGTAATTATAAATACTTATAATTTTTTAAACTTGTTAGGTCTTTGTGTTACCAAATATTAGTTGAAGGGATTTCGGTCGATTTATCAAAAGTGAGTTATGGTGGTTGTATTAAAACAAGTTTTGTGTAATGATTAATTATCATTTCTAATTAAATGTTTGTTTAATAAGGATAATTAATTTATGTATATTTTTCATGATGCTTAATAGAGGGAGTCAACATGGGAAAGGTAATATTTTGGCTCTCACATGCTTTAGAAATTTGATATCTCTTTGTCCATAAACATTAGTGGTCGAAAAATTACATAGCTTCTAGAGCTAAGTTTGTTCCAACTTAGTTATATCTTGAACCACAAATTAGTGTTGACATCATGGATATGATAGAAATTTGGTGGCTCGTAGGGTAGTCTTGTCATGAAATAAGAAGAGTAGACACCAAAATAAGCTTTGTCTGGTCCAAAAGTATAGTGAAGTAGTAATGTCGTAGGATTAATGATCATTTCCAATTAAATGTTTGTTTTAGTAAGGATGACTAATATATAGAGATTTTCCATGATGTTCAACATGGGAAAGGTGGTATTTTATCTCCCACGTGATTTAGAAATTGATCTCTTTGTCCATAAACATTACAGGTGGAAAACAATACTAGGCTCTAAAGCTAAGTTTGTTCCAAATTAGCTATATCTTTAACCACAAATTGTTGTTGACCTCATGGATATGATAGAAATTTTGTGGCTTATAGGGTACTCTCATCATGAAATATTTTTGTCACTTATTATCTAGTCATAATTTTTAATCCTAGACTAAATTAGTCATTTAATTTAGTCACTTTTAGTTTAGTTACTTATTAGATAGTTGTATATTTTATCCCCAAACCAAATTAGCCGTTTAATTTAGTCATTTTTAGTTTAATTAGTTGAAATTTCTCAAATTTAGTAGTAATTCACTTGAAATAATTGTGGTGACTAACTTTTTGAGTCACATAGTCATTAATTTCATCATTTTTTACTAGTGTGGGCTCACCCTTGCTTCTACTAAATCCACTGCTGATAAGATATGAATCAATATTGCTATACCAAGCTTTAGGAGTTTTCTTAAGTCCATAGAGAGCTTTCTTCAACTTGTATACCTTATTTTCATGATCTTTTATCTCATAGATCGGTGGCTACTATGCATATACATTAAAAAAAATTATCCCTTTTCTAATCCACATTTTTATACTTTTTATAACATAATCAAAATCACTTAAAAGTTATCTCCAACATAGAAATTTCTTAGTACATAATAAGGTGGATATATATTTTTTAATGAAACAGTTGTAAAAGTGAAAATGGAAATACCGATAGCTATAAAAGGTTTTGAACTTCCCAAAAATATTTTTTCATACATTTCATGGACAATGGTGAATTAAATAACTTAATTATCTTTTAAAAATAAACCTTTTAAACCTTTACTTAATGGTGGCTCACAATGGTTAGTATTGGTCTCTTGGATGATGGATGGTGGCCTACTACCCTAGGAGGCTACAAATGGCTTGTTTCTTCGAGGATGGTTTGTCAAACTGTGGTTAACAATCGTTATGAAAATGGGGCAACGGGGGATTTTTAAATCACGGTGGGTATGCAAACTCATGATCATATGCTTTCTTTTCAAAATAGTTTCACTTGACTAGTGAAGGATGGTTTGAATGTACTGTGAAACCACTCTAATGGATATAGGAGGAAACTAAACAATAAAAAATTAGAGCATTATATATTTGTGGCTATGTAGCTCAAATTGATTGATTAATTGGGTGAAGATACATGATTAAATAAACCCAAAAATAGTAATGATAAATGTGCTAATATTATTTGACACATGCATAACTAACCATTCCTAAATTTAAACTCAACACAAACTACCAAAAATTATAAGCTAATTGATAGTTATTGGGAGTAATTATCTCTAATAATATTTACTTTGTCTCCATATTCATATGGATCACATGAGTAAGTCATTAGGCTTTTTATATTAATATTATTAATATGAGTGGATATACTATTAACTTATGTGTACATTTTCAAATAGAGTGTGTTAGGTGTTGAGTGTGTGCTTAATTTGAATGTGCCTTTGTAGCATTGGAGCACGAAAAAGTACTCTACTTCCATTTTTGAAAACCTCATGACAAGGAAAAATGAGTGGTTTCTTATGATAGGTGTAGTGAGTGATATCACTTTGATTGTGTCAACCTTCTAGATCTATACAATATTGATGAAGGTTGTGAGCTTCATGTAGGAAAGGGATATAGTGCAATAGTATATTTTATTTTTCTAGTATGCAAACTATCAGAGAGACAAGAGATACCAAGTATTCACTATAAGGCCAATAATGATGGAAATAAATTAAAATCAAATGAGTTGTTGAAGGAAAGAGATATAGTAACTTCACCTTTCGAATATTCAAGAGGAAAGTGGCAAAGTAGACCAACTAGTAAAAGTAGGTCAAATTCATAAGAAACGATGAAAGGAAGTTTCAATTCTAAACACCTAGAGAGGATGGTGCCAAGTAAGGATAAAAATCAAGTTGAGAACCTCCTGAAAAAGAAGTAGAAAGTAAACAATGTGATATAGATTTGTTCATGGATCAAGTATCCAATTGAAGAAAATAAATTTTGGATGTGTACATTGGTGTCTAATGGAAAGAGAGGCACAACATTTCAAAAATGTGACTAAAGGAAATTACATTGGTTCTAGTAAACTTTGCAAGGGAAAAATTCGTTGCCATGACTCATCAGAGATGAAGCAAAAGGTCTAATGAAAAGGAAAAGTAGGTAGAGTTAACCTCAACAATTATATGTTAGTTATGAAAGGTATATCATATCAAGGAAGAAACATTGCACAACAAGAAACAGTGCATATCTTGAATATTATATTCCAATGAATGATTGAAGAAATTTTTAATTTTAAAGGTAGTACATATTACAAGAAAAAAAATCTATGCTATTATCATCACATTGAAAGAATGGTATTAAAAGTCAATACAAATTCATTTCCTCATTATATTAACTTCTGATTTCTAGTAATAAATGTAAATAAGATGTTTTAAAAACTTTGGATAACGGAAATAAAAGAGAAAGAGAAGGTGAAAATTCGTTAACTTGTTACATAATGTTTCTATATGGATTTTTTTACAAGTTAATTCCATGTGACATAAAATGAAAGTCTGATAGTATATTGATGTAAAAATATTAAACAGCTTAATATCAAAGGTAAACTAAAGTTATTAGGAATGTAAAGATTTTCAAGTTGATGTAATGAGTCAAATGTTTGAGTCATGAAGAAACCATTAATAAGTAATTTGTTGTATTTCATTGAAAATAAAAATGAATAAGGGTGCATGATCGATGTTACCCTACACCTTAACAAATTAAGTTAAGTCCTGAAATAAGTTAAAGTGAAGTTAAGAGTGGGGATTCAAGTTTTAAATGAATTTAAAGTCGTTGAAATTGCTAGCCTCAAAGGTAAACTCATGTAAAATCATGACATTGCTTACCAATCTAGTGTCACAAGTATATTATTGGATAGAATGTCCCTCTTACAAGAAACGATTTTATGTATGTATTGCAATGGGATATTAAAATGAGGAATTATGCAAGAATATGATCAATGATGAAATAATATGACATCACAAAGAATATTGATGAAGAGAGAAGAATATTTTGACTCCATAACAAAGAAACTGATAGATAAAAGTGTAAGAAAGAAGAAGGCTAAAAAAGAGAGGAATTTGGTGGCAAGAAGAAGCCCTAAAGTTATTGAAACTTAAAAGGTGAGTATTGATGAGTAGATAAAATATTAGAGAAAAATTCCAAGGTGAATAAGGACCATTAATATTGAAATAATAGGTTTAGAGAAAGAGACAACCATATGAGGTATCTAGTAAGGTGGGAAAGACTTACCGAGGAAGAAGAGTGGAAATGAGGTTAAAATAAAGAGAAGATGTTAAGATATGGTATGTTCTATGCTTATAATAGTTTACTTCTTTTTCTTATTATACTCCACAAATTAGCAATCACATGTACATAAAGTAAAGTGCAGATAGAACATTAAACAATCGACAGAAAACAAGCCAAGACAAGAGACACAAGATGTGGCAGCTAGCCAGGGACAAACCCCACCATGTGTGGGGAAGCCCTTCGATCAAATATTCTTTTATATTCAATAATTCAGCAGAGAGAAATAGTACAATAAATCTGATTTATATCAACAATAGCAAACCCTAGATTAGCAACATCAACATGAGCGGCTTCATCATCAAACTAGGGTAGACGATATCTGACAAACTAACCGTTGGATCAGCATGATTCCACCTCCAAAAGTTGCAACTTTGAGAGGAGGTTCAGATGAAACTACAACACAGTTAAGATGATGAGATATTCTAGTCCACGTAGGTCAAACTTTACTTCTATGGTTGCAGCTTCAGTTTTAGCATCTTCCTTCAAACTAGGACAATCGATATCTTGCAAATCGTCCGTCGAATTGACTTGATTCCACCACCAAAAGTTGTAGCTTTTAGAGGAGGTTCAGATGAACCTACATCATAGTTCAGATGAGGCAATCTTGTAGTCCACATAGGTAAAACTTTACTTCTGCAGTTGCAGCTTCAATTTCAATAACTTTCTTCAAACTAGGGCAGTCGATATCTTGCAAACTGTCCGTCGGATTGACTTGATTCCACCACCAAAAATTGCAGCTTTCAAAGGAGATCCAGATGGACCTACAACATAGTTCTAAGGAGGAAATCTGATGGTCAATTCTAGTCAAACTTTGGATCTGCAGTTGTAGCCTTAGGTTCAACATCTTTCAACTTCACATGTGTGAGAGAGAGACCCTTTTATGCACAGTAGAGAAGAGACTCTTTTCTGTGCAGTAGAGAGAGAGAGATGTGATGAGATGAGTGAGTCGAAATGATAAAAATTCCTCCTATATTTATACACAACGTTGGTGTTTGAATAGATGCGACTATTGGGCTTCTGAGCCTATAAGAGTTGTAGGTTGGCATCATAATAATTCCATAATCAAAATAAATTCATATATCCATGAATACTTATTGGAATCAGATGATATTTATACCAATCCTACACCTCTCGATGAGAGGAATCAAATAAAAATATTATCAACCATGAATAAGATGACCCAAATGAAGTTTTTCCTTGGTTGCCAATTTTAACACTCCCTCTCAACTAGGGAGAACTTCATCTGCAATCTATCTATCGGTCATTATTATTCATCCATCAAATGCACTGCCCTGTACAGCCTAACCCTTGCCCTGCTCTGCTCTATTCTGCCTGTTCTTCTTTGTCTTGTTCTGTCCTATATTGATCTGTACTATTCTACTTTGTTCTGCTCTACTCTTGAATTGTTATGTTCTGCTCTGCTTTTGTCTGAATTATGAAGAAGAAGAAATGATCGAGGATGTATCATGCTAACTTAAAGTTAGTCTCAAAGTATGTACCACTAGTCATAGACTAGTCTCAACTAATCCGAAGTCAGCATCATAGTGAGTACAACTCCACTAGTCCCAGACCAGTATCATCCCCCACTGACTCAAAGTCATTCTCAGAGTGCATACCACTGGTCCCAGACCAATCTCAACCGACCCAAAGTCAGCTTCATAGTAAGTACCACTCCTACCACTGGTCCTAGTCTAGTATCGCAATCTTAAAGAGTGTACCACTGGTCCGAGACCAGTCTCAACCGACTTGAAGTTAGCATCATAGTATGTACCACTCTCACTGGTCCTAGACCAGTACTGCACTGACACAAAGTCAGTCTTATAGTATGTACCACTGGTCCCAGACCAGTCTCAACTGACTTGAAGTCAGTGTCATAGTATGGTACAACTCCTACCACTGGTCCTAGACCAGTATCATTAATCCCATATCAGTGGAGGTCATCCTACCATAGTACGGTAGATACAAAAATGTGTCCATCGGCACTACTGTGGTCCCTAACTTCATTTCCCTGCTCATTAATCAGATGAGAGGTACTTCCCATGAGTCCCAAACTGCATGGGTAGGATGCATCGATATGAGAACTAATCAATCTCGTCCTCACAGGAGAACACATGAATCCTACTACAATCATCATGCAGAACACATCAATCCAGGCCTCACAGGAGAACACATCAATCCTGCTACAGTTTCCATGGAGAACACATCAATCTAGGCCTCAGAGGAGAACACATCAATCCTGCTATAGTCATCATGGAGAACACATCAATCCAGGCCTCACAAGGTAACACATCTATCTTGCTACAATCACCATGGAGAACACATCAATCCAGGCCTCACAGGAGAACACATCATCCTACTACACAGGAGAGCAAATCATCCTGTTCCACAAGAGAGCGAATCATCTTGTCCCACAAGAGAGAAAATCATCTTCTTCCAGTGCACACCACTAGGGGAGGGTTAGTCATCTTATGGTCGTATGTTGCTCCAGTAAGAACCGCAAGTCCTCAAAGCCCCTAGAGCTCAACGTATGCAACATGCAAGACCCTTGTACAAGGGTTTCTTGACGATTCCAAGTTGTTTGGGAAAATCACAGATTAGATCTTTCCTCAGGGCTTTGACAAGGTGTGTTGACTTGTACATCATCTTAACGTGATGGAGCCTCCTTGCTCATCGACTTACCATATCTGAGATGATGTCTATCTACTGGAGCAATCGATGAATACAGAATTCCTCAGTAATCGAATCCCACCTCTGGTTGTTACAGAGAATCATAGTGGTATGTGTTCAAATAGCTCATTTAAGAGCTTTCCCAACCAAGTAGCATTAGACGAGATCATACTCGTAGATATCTGGTCTCGGCGATGCTTATGGCAACCGACTTCTGCTTCCTGCCCATCCATTATATCGAAGCATAATCCAAAGAGAAACAGCACTAAAAGTGCTACAGTGATCCTCCACACTACTTGCCTAATCAACATTTGAATAATCATGCAGTTTCATATTTCCGGCAGTGTATCTCAATCCATGAAAGATTGTGTCCTAAAGACATCTCAGAATATTCTTGGCACCAATCTAGTGAAGCTCAACCAAATATGAGCTCACAATGCTAACTGCAAAACATATGTTTGGATGGAGGTTCGCCAAGAACATCAACGGGAATGAGTTTTTTTTTTTAAAAGTAGAGGCATTTCCCAAATCTGGTCCGACATCACTACCATATAACTTCTAAAACTTAAGATCCTCGAGGTAGTCACAAGCTTGTAGTCCATCATACCAAATCTTTTTCAGAATCTTCACGACATATTTTACTTGAGATAGGAAAATTTCCCTTGGCTTCTACCACACTTCAAGTCCTTGGTTCTTCATTTCAAATTCAGAAGCCAACTCCCTCTTACATTTGTGAATGAGAGGGTATGCACCTATTAGAAAGAGGTCATCCACGTACAACACCAGTCTGAGAGGTTTGTCATATTCATACTTAAAGTAAAGGTTAGGATCGACTTCACTCCTAGTGAATCCCAGCTTCACCAAGTAGCTATCAATCCTCTCATACCATGCTCGGGGTGCTTGCTTCAGCACATAGAGAGCCTTCTTCAACCTTCATACATGAGATTTTCAATCATAAATCTCAAATCCTTCGGGTTGCTCCATATAGAGCTCTTCTTTGATCAAACTGTGCAAAAACCCAATCTATCCATATGATGTAGGTTCCATCCTTGTGAAGCCACAAGGGCTATGATCAAGTGGATGGTCATATATCTGGTAGCAGGTGAAAATATCATATTCTATACCTTCCTTCTGGGAGAAACCACGAGCAACAAAATGAGCCTTATACTTTTCCATACTTCCATCTACTGCATGCTTTACCTTGTAAATCCATTTGAAAGTAACAACTGTCATGTCCTAAGGTCTGGGAACTACTTCCCAGACATCATTCTTCATAATGTAATCATATTCTTCTGTCATAGCATCCTTCCATACCTGATTCTTGACGACATCTGAGAATGATGAAGGCTCATTTTGTATGATCGTGCTCATTATGGTCAGGTAGCCCTGATACCTGTTAGGTTTCTTACTTTCATGAAAGGTTCCTTCAGGCGTAGCATGTCCTTCAGCATCATCAAGTATCCCCCTAAGCCATGAAGACCTCTTCCTAGAAGAGGAAGGCTCATGTGGATGAGGATCAATCGGATCCATGGGCATTTCTACATCAGACATTGATTCATCATCCTTTTCTTTCGGTTCCCTGGTATTGGCTTCTTGAGAGCTCCTCAAAGCCAGAAGATTGTCCACCTTGCTGAGAGCCATATCTTTGTCAAAGGTTACATCATGACTAATCACGACCTCCCTTTGAATGGCAGTGAAGATTTCTTCAGGAGCCTTGGAACCTGATGCTTGATGAGGACATCAATTCTGTACATATATTGCGGTGTTTATAGTTTCAGCCCATAGAAACTTAGGATGTCTTTGATCATGTAGCATGGCCCGAACAACTTCCACAATCGTACGGTTCTTCCTTCCTTCCACACCATTCTACTCAGGAGTATGTGGTGTAGTAGTCTCCCTCTTAATTCCATTCTCAGATATGCCTAAGTGAACCAACTGTAATATATCGGAGGCCTTGCTTTGGCTTGATGGGAATGGTCCCCTTTTGAGCTTTCCTTCGGCACATCCTAGATATACACCTTCTTTCTCGACTTAGAATTCGGGCATCCCTATCACCATTTATCCTACACCAAGTATAGCTTTATAATGAACGGGGGCAAATCCCTAATGCCAAAGTTCAGATTGAAGAGATGTATCATAAGACATGATACCTAGCAAACTTCCATCAACCTGATATAATGAATCAACATGAAACCCAAGAGAAAAGGCATTTTTAACATTATTTTTTGATACACGTACATTACCATTGCTGAAGGTTACCTTGTAGCTTTTGTCTTGCATTGCCGAGATGGACACTACATTCTTTTTGAGGTCAAGTGCATTTAATACATCCTGGAATTTCTAGCCTTCTTCAGTGGTTGTCCTCTTCCTCGATTCCTAGCTCTCCTCTTACTTTTGCTATTGAATTTGCCATTCGTTTGATTGCCATCAGAGGGATTTTAATCATTGTCTCGGTGTGAGTCCTTTCTATCAGGGCACTCCATTGCATAGTGACCTAATTTAGCACAGATGTAACATCGTCATTTTCTTCCACCCTTACATCTAACCTTTCCTTTTGAATTAGTCCCGGAATTATTTCTTTTCTTATCATGAGAAGAAAAGGCAGCATGAGGACCTTTAAGCATGGGAATTTCTTGCTCTTCTTCCCTTGTTTCTTCTTGAATGCATTTAACCATTAATTCCTTGAAACCAGGAGTTACATTATTGTTTAGAAGAGTAGTCTTGAACGCGTACCATTCATATTTTAATCCTCCAAGAGTTGTGAGTGCCATTTCCCTGTCAGTAATAACCTCCCTAATAAATAGGAGATCGTTCTTGATCTTAGTTATTCTTAAGAAGTATGCTTGCATACTCTCATTTTTTCCCTTCTTGATTTCCCTCAGCTTATTTCTAAGAAACAAAACTTGATTTGCATCATTAACTTTAAATAAACTCACCAGTCTATCGTAGATTTCCTTGGAGGTGTTCAGGTCAGAGATGTAGACCACCAAGTGCTTGTCGATAGAGTCCCAGATGATCTTCTATTTTGAATTCTCCGGTTTTCCATTTGTTCCATGCAACAATCGATGCATTTGATGGAGGCTCAACACTATTGCCTTTTACATGGTCCAACATTCCTTGATCTTCTAGGGTTAGATCGATAGACATCTTCTATCCGTGATAGTCAGCTTTCTCACGAAGCTTGCCTTTGGCAAAGTGTTGAGGACCCCATAGTTCTTTTGGGATAGCCTCACCAATCTTCTCTTCAATGATTGCTCTTCTTCTTGCTCGAGCTTTGCCTTCAGCTCAACTTCAATACCATGTTAAGATATGGTATGTTGTATGCTTTTAATAGTTTACTTCCTTTTATTATTATATTCCACATATTAGCAATCACATGTACATAAAGTTAAGTGTAGATAGAACATTAAACGATTGACAGAAAACAAGCCAAGACAAGAGAAACAAGATGTGGCGGCTAGCCAGGGACAAACCCCACAATGTGTGGGGAAACCATTTGATCAAATCTTCTTTCATATTCAATAATTCAGTAGATAGAAATAGTACAATAAATCTGATTTATATCAGCAATAGAAAACCCTAGATCAGCCGCATCAGCATGAGCGACTTCATCATCAAACTAGGGCAGGCAATATCTCACAAATCGACTGTCAAATCGACATGATTCCACCACCATAAGTTGTGGCTTCTAGAGGAGGTTCAGATGAACTTATAGCATAGTTCAGATGAGGAGATATTCTAGTCCACACAGGTTGAACTTTGCTTCTACAGTTGTAGCTTTAGTTTCAGCAACTTCCTTCAAAGTAGGGCAGTCGATATCTTGCAAACCATCCGTCGGATTGACTTGATTCCAACACCAAAAGTTGTTGCTTTCAGAGGAGGTTCAGATGAACCTACAATGTAGTTCATATGAGGAGATCTTCTAGTCCATGCAGGTCAAACTTTACTTCTGCAGTTGCAGTTTCAGTTTCAACAACTTCCTTCAAACTAGGGCAGTGGATATCTTGCAAACTGTCCGTCAAATTGACTTGATTCCACCACCAAAAGTTGCGGATTTTAGAGGACATATAGATGCACCTACAATGTATTTCTTAGGAGGATATCTGATGGTCAATGCTAGTCAAACTTTGGATATGCAGTTGCAGCTTCAGGTTCAATAGCTTCTAGCTTCACATGTGTGAGAGAGAGACCCTTTTATGCGCAGTAGAGAAGAGACTATTTTCTACGCAGTAGAGAGAGAGAGAGAGATGTGATGAGATGAGTGAGTACAAATGAGGAAAATTCGTCCTATATTTATACACAACATTGGCATTTGAATAGATGCGACTGTTGGGCTTCTAAGACTACATGAGTTGTAGGTCAGCTTGATAATAACTCCATAATCAAAATAAATTCATATCTCCATGAATACTTATCAGAATCGGATGATCCTTATATCAATCCTACACCTCTCGACGAGAGGAATTTAATAAAAATATTATCAACCATGAATAAGAAGACCCACATGAAGTTTTTCCCTGGTTTCCAATTTTAATAGAAGAAGGTGAGAACATTGAAGCTTAGTGGAAGAGATTGGGAAATAACATGAATAGTAGAATGAATGGCGTAGTAGAAGGAAAATTTCATAGAAAGGTGAAAGAAAAAGCATAATGTGATAGAGATGATGTAGTCAAAGTGAGATAGAATGTTAGAATGTAGACTCTTGGACATGAAAAATAAAGATGTAAAATATGGAATTCTAAATAAAAGAAGATGACAGTGGAAAGTACAAGAAAATAAAAAGTTGAAATAGATGAAATTAGACAATTGAAAATGTTTGATGTAACATAATCAGGAAGAATGAAGCATGGAAAAGGGAAAGAAGTGGAAAATAAAGTAGTGGAGAAATGACATAGAAAACAAACATGATGGATGGAGCATGCAATTAAATGAATAAAGTGAGGAAGAGAATTAATGCAAGAATAAAGAGAATGGAAGAATAAAAATGAAGACACAACGTATAACCAAGAAGTAACTAAAGCAAGGTATGAATAAAAATATATTGTGTTCAAAATTAAGATATAGATACATTGAATCCATGAAAATATCCCGAAGAAGTATAATGGTCCTAAATAATGTTTTGAAACAACAGAAAGAAATGGTATTGGTAATATTCTTTCTAAGGGCTAGGTTACCTTGAGTTTCTATATTGAAATTGTATCTGTAAAGTCAATGATGATATTAGCTTGATGAGCCATGCATACCCCCATAATTTCTTATAATAAAAATTTCATGGTGCTCTAAAGTTAACTTTGTAGGGAAGAGTTCATGATAATCCAAAAACTTCTTGTCATAAGAGAGGACTTGTTGAAATGAAAAGGTGGAAATTCAAAAGACAAGCTTGAGCGTGGGTATAACTGTTGAGTGGATGCAATCCAAACTTGCAAGAAAAACCAATTTTCGGTAGCTATGGAGATTATAGGTCATGAAAAGAGGACTGGCACAAGATTATAATGATTGTTGAGGATTTAATGGGTAGGGGCAATCCACAAAAACTAAAGAAAAAATGGTGAAACAAAATTTTTGGAGAGATGGAAGGTAGCAAAAAATCATCCGATTTTGAAAAGTGGTGATGCCAGAATACACTTTTTTTAGCATATTTTTGGCACTTTAAATTTTCTTATGTATCAAGTATGAACATTTTTTTTCGATGTTAGCGATTTTCATGCTAATTTTGAAAAGTGTTGATGCAACATCAACATATTTTTCTAAATGTTAGTGATTTTCGTGTTGATTTTGAAAAGTGTTGATGCAACATCAACACATTCTTTTAGAGGACTTATTTTTGACACTTTTAAATTTTTTTATGTATCAAGTGTGAACAATTTTTCTAGGTGATTTTCATCTTGATATTGAGAAGTGTTGATTAGCATCAACCCTTTTTGTTTAGAGGGCTTAGTTTTTACACTTTAAATTTTCTAATGAATTAAGTGTGGATAATTTTTTAAATGATGGTGATTTTCATGTTAGTAATAAAACATAAAAAAAAAAATGAAAACATGACAAAAAAAAACTAATACAAAAACATATAGAAAAGCAAAACAAAAAACAGAAAACATA
>APFE031128403.1:57013-123263 GCA_000404065.3 Pinus taeda
TATGTGTCGATGCTTGTCTAGCAACCCAACCCCATTATGTGCAATTTGATAGTTGATTTTAAATTTTTCATTATAATGAATCGAGTCTACCCCACAATGTGTTAATTTCATGGTTGGTCTTTAAGTTTTCATTACAATGGGTTCAGCTCACCTACACTACGTGTCAATTTGATATTTGAATTTTAATTTTTTTTCGTAATGTATCAAGTTGTCTTAGCCTAAGATTTCAAAATCGCTATACATTTAGCATTTAAAAATAATTACTCTTGGTATAATAACTATTTCATTCAGGTGTTTATTTCTAAAGTTTTTTTAGTCATAAATTTTTTCTATAATGTCATGCTTAAAATATTTTAAAAATTTAAGATTGTTCTGTAGTCATAATCTTTGCTTTTAATTCCATGGTTGAAAAATTGTCAAGATTTTTAATGTTTTTCTAAGTCGTGATATTTTATCTTTAATGTTATGGCTGAAAACAATTATAAATATTTTTTCTTAGCACCATGCTTGAAAATTGTTGGAATTTTAAGGTTTTTCAAAGAAGTGATATTTTAAATTTAATGTCATGCTTAAAATTCGTTGGAATTTCAAGGGTTTTCAAAGACGTGATATTTTATCATTAATGTCATGCTTGAAAATCATTGGAAATTTAAAGTTTTTAAAAGTCATGATATTGTGTTTTTAACGCCATTACTAAAAAGTATTGAAAATGTACGATAAAAAAAAATGTTATTCCGCCATCAACACTTTTCGATTTCAAGGTGTTTTTTGCACCAAACAAAATGGCTTTTATTGTTTTTTACTGTTATTTTTAAAAAATATTGAGAAATTACTTTGAAGCCGACATCAACACTTTTCGATTTCAAGGTGCTTTTTCATATTTTTGGGGGATTTTTGCACTTGAGTACCCGTTTGATCAGTAATTATGTTGATATCGTAGAGAAGTTTTAAATGAAATATATCACTATGAAATAGTTGTTAATTTCACCTATAGTTATATGGAGGAACCATTTGCATAATAGCAAGACACATGAAAATGATGAATTTATATAATTTCCCTTTCTTGTATAGTGTTGTGTTTATTTGTATCTAGAAGATGCATCAATGGGGATCGTTGGGTACATTATAGAGTGGTAGTATAGAATAATTGGACAAGGATAAAGAGAAAATTTTGGAATTAGATTGTGTAGAGAAGTAATTCGCTTAACTAGTGGGATGGGGACATTATAGTAGAATTCTTAAAATTCCTGCTAGCATATACTCTAGAAAGATGCTAGTAAATATTGTTTCACACAACATAAAAGATAGTAAAATACATGTTTGTTGAGGCTTCATATTTTCCAATAGTGGGAGGATGGGAGTCCTAATTACCAAAGTCCATGTCCAAAAACATTTCGTGCAGTATGTCTTCCTTGTTATGGTCTTCTTTAGCTAAGTTAATTGATATTTTGTAATCAGAGGTAGTCAAATGTGAGATTTTATTGAGCTAGGAGATTATGTTCCTTAGCATGAAACACTCTTCTTCCAACACTTGGATTTGTTTCTTTTGTTGAAACAAGTTACACATGACCAAGATATTTTGAAATATACATTGGCATGCATTCTCATGACATTATGTGCTTATTGAGAAAAATTAGGTTGTGCTATTATTGATGAATACATAACGTATGTGGAACATGTAGTGAAATTCTCAGGCTCTCTGATATAGCCCATATTTAGGATTTGTTTCCCAAGAAATCAGGAATTGTAAAGAGACCAAGGATGTGATTCATAAAGAACCGCCTTATATTCCCTTTAAAATCTTATTGAAAAATTTCTTGAAGTGTCATCTCAGAAATATTATGTCAAAGGGTAGAGTAGGGTGGATGAGGGATTGTTCCTAAATTCCAATACCCAAGTGTCATTCAAATCCACAAGAAAAACTAAAAGGAACTTATGGTCATGTTGACAGTGTTGGATATTACCAACATACAAAGAGGTCTCCCTGATGTGAATTCCCAATTAAACCTCACACCATTTGGAGAAGGATCCAAATTTGGAGTATTGTCTCAATCACCATAACATAAGATTCACCTTCGGTTCCAACATATGACATAAGAGATTATATACATAACCCTTGAATAAGCAAGTAAGTTGGAACTCTGAAACACTGATTACAAAGTGTAAAAGTACACCTTCACGAGTGGGAGATGAGAGTTAGTATCTACAAGGAAATAATAGTACTAACCTAAGAGAGACACACGAGAGCATGATTTGTTAGAAAAATAGTTCATATAACTTTCATGAAGGATAAAGAAACACATATTCAAAAATATGAGAACCAAATCCACCGAAATAGTTCAATTTCTCTGATACATATGAATACAACATATACCATTAACATCCCAAGACTAGTCCTAAAACATTCATTATACATGCAAGAAAATGTGTTGGCTCATTGAGTTTCAATTAGGTTAAATATCCACAATGATGAGGCACTAGTTCTAGTGGTGGAACTTAAATCATTTCTTTCTCCTCCAAAGAATAGTTCTCTCTCCTATGCCAAGTAGAGAAGCCAAGACTAGCTCTCCAAAGCGGAAGCCTCTAAAATCCCTTTGCTTGAATTATGAGGTTTCTTTTATAACAAGTGGAATGACCTTTCTTATCCTCATAAATCTTAGACTTATAATGTGTCATTTCGACTTCTAAACAACTCTTGAACTTCTAAATGACTTTTGGAATTCTCCAAATAACCTTATCTCCATATATGACTAAGTGACTTTTCATATTCCACATATCACTCTTTGACTTCCACACCTTACATTTTGTCCCTTTCTCTTTAATAATTACATCATCACATTCCACATGATGTGGCATGAAACATGGACACACAATTACCATTATATGAAACTGGTGCAAGTTACAACTTGATAATGATGACATGGACTTCATGATGAGGTGGCAATGCCAAGTTGTCTTCCTTGTTGCTTCATCTTTCATTATTGATGGTAGATATGATCTATGACTCACCTTTATGAAAGATCCACTTTGTTTCTTATCTTCACCATTGAAAGGGTCTTGGATGAGCTTTGGGATCCTCTAAGTCATCATGCAATGTCTTCCTTCTATTTTGGTCCATGATCTGATTCATGTCTCCGTGGTGTCTCTCTTTTGTTCTTTTTCTCCAAAGGTGTTTCTTTATTTTTTCTTCTTGGTATTTTCTTTAAGCATCACCTTCTCATGCTAAGAAGGTATTACTGCCAATGAAAATAATTCACGACAAGGAAAACTTAGTCTTAAAATCATTAACTATTTCACTACCTAGCTCACAAAATGAACATCTCATGATAGGTCTATGTAATGGTTGAAAGGATAAGGCTTGATTAGGAGGGCACAGTCAAACTCAAAAGTGACTTAATAAGGCTTCACTATACATTGTAACTATGCCATACACTATGAAGAGGAATTATCCTTAGTCCAACATAGTGGGGAAGCTGAAGGAGCATGGTGTTGAGCTTGTTTCTTATGACTATGCCATGTGTTAAGAAGGAAAGACAAGAAGACTTTAAAACTACAGTTTGACTAGTCAAGGGCTAAGAGGAGGCCTCCTTGAGCCTTCCTATTGTGCCAGGTGCTAAAGAGGAAGGGTCTAAACAAGTGTTAGCATAGAGGGGAAGGGGAAGAGGGAAGGACGAATGCTTCAAGCCTCGATACTGCAATATGCATTGGAAGGAAGAGGCGGCCTTTAAGAAAGTACAATTTGACTAGTCAAAGGCTCAATGTCTCTTCAGACTATGCCATTATAAGGGATACTTTTCAAGGAAGAGCATTGAGTGCATTGGGAAGAGGGCAGGGTGAAGGCTTCGAAATTACAGATTGCATTATGCGCTCAAAGAGAGAAAAGGCCTTAAGGAAAGCACATTTTAACTCAACAAGGCATCATTGTTGATTTGGAATGCACTTTTCCCTCTAGGATAGCATATTTTGACCGAACAAAGAGTGGTTGGACATTTGGAATGTACTTTTCATTAAGGGAGGCCATAGGAAGGAAGCCACTTTGCCTAAGGGGGTTTTCACATCATGATGAGGATAGGAGGGTCTTTGAATTACATGTTTTTCCTCTACAAGAGGGTGGACGAGGCCTATGCTATTAAATAGGAGTGATCTATCTATCATGCAAGGTAGAGGTGACCAAACTCAGTGTGATTAGTTAGTATAAGCAAGAAGGATTAGGTGACTACCCTTTGGAGGTTCATAATGTGAAGTATATTTTAGATGATATTGAGGAGGAATTAGTGTGCCAATATTGGTGAGTAGGATTGCCTAATTGAGTCCCATGAATACATTAAGATCATCATTTGGTAGGAGGGATAATTATTTCACAACTTGCACTAGGCAGGAGGACTAAGAAGAGCTCCATAATGGCTAAGTATTGGACCAGTGGAGTAAGGAGGGAAATGTACCCAAACATGAATCAAACTTAGATTAGATGCCTGAAAACCATAAATTAAAGCTAAAAGGATGCACAAGTCTCATGGATAGAAATGAAACCTCAAAATGACAATAGAGTGACATTTATTTGTAAGTTTGATAATTGAAACAACACATTATGCACCTAGAACACAAGTTACGACAAGAGTGTCAACTGAGACAAAAAAGTGCGCTAAGCTATAGGAATGTATCTAGTGCACATTCTAATGATATATAGGACCTTGTAATGTAAAATATTTTGAAAAAACTAGCTTTTGTGATACATAAAGGTGTGACACATGTAGGAGTAAAACAATAAAAGTGACCCCTGCGACAAGAGGAAAACATGAAGACGACAATTGCAAAATTTGAATGACCTTGAAAGTGACACATTCTAGAGAAAATATAACATGAAAATGACACCTATTAATGTGAAAGAGAGAAAAAGTGATATCTGCGAATGTAAAATTGACATTTGTGAAAGTGTCAGTGCATAAAAGCGACAATTAAGATATATCACCGAATAGAAGTACAAACACGATAAAATTGAGGGAGACTAACAACAAAAGTGTGCACTGATTATTGAAATGAGTTGAACATCACATAGGAACTTCATTTATTGATGGTTCTATTCTTGTGTAACTTTGCATAAGCAACATGTGCTCATCAATGTTTCAAGGACTCACCTTATGTGAGCAAGTGACATTGAAAGTTAGAAATTTGAGAGGAAGAATTGAATGCTTGACTAAAAACTAATTGACCATGAGGTACCCACTGAGTGAAATATCATAAGATCATCAGTAGGCTCCAAAATTCAAGTGTGAGATTTTTTTTGGAGGGTGTTGATCACAACGTCAACAATTTGTGACCATTAGGGGAATTTTTAGGTCTAAAATGAGCCTCCTAAGGAAATTATAAATATTAGTGTAAATAATAAAATAATAATAGATTACATCATCAAATTTTAGAGAGAAAAAAGAAAAAACTACTTTTTCAACTCGTATTTTAAACTTATCTCTATGTGGGTTTACTAAAATTTCAATTGGAAACACTCATTGGATGCAGAATTTGATTCCTCATCCAAAGAGTACTGATATTGCATGATTTATATGGACTCTGCTACATGAAAAAAGAGAAATACGTGAAAAACATGATTGCAATCACAATTTTTCATGTATTTCTATTTTTTCATGTAGTAGGGTCCATCAAAAGTATGCAACATGGGTACTCATTGAATGAAAAAATAATTTTTGTATCCAACAAGTACTACCGCTCAAAATTTGAGTAAAACCCTAGGGAGATAAGTTAAAAATACAAGTTGAAAAAGTAGTTTTATTATTTTTTAATCTTTTTACTTTTTTACCCCAAAATGGTGAATCATCCCCCATGGTTAACATAATCATCTTGAATCCTATTGGTTCTTGTAAAGTTTATTTTGGTTGTACATTTTTGTTAGGAGGCCCATTTTAGACCTCAAAAATTCTCTAATGACACTGGTAGAACTCCAACTTCTTTGTTTAAATTTAATCCTCTAACTGGAAAGTATCAGTCTTTGAGGAAGTACTAATTAATCTTGTGGATTACCTTGGATTCCCCACTTAACTCAGCTAGATATATAGTCTCATCCATTCCCTTAGTTAGTTGAACACATATCAAGGCTTTCCAAAACACAATTGTTTCGATCTAGGAAAGGGTAATATATAACAGGGAGTTCAGGATAATCAAAGTACAATTTTTCATCTCTAGTGCTTCTCTACTACCAGCAAGCCGAGACCTTTCTCCAGTGGATTCACTATAGGAACACAAGCATCGCTTAAGTTCCAATGAGCTTGAAAATTTTCCCGATGAGGTTATTTTTTTCACCTCTCTGCTTAGGAAGTCTCTCTCTACTTTCACCCTTTATTTATTTAATTTATAGAACTATACTTAAGCACTTATTTATTTCAAAGGCGGAAGATGGATCTTGACTTATTAAGGGTAGGAGAGGTTTTTCCTTTAGAGAAGGTAATATAGACCTTTGATATTGGCTTTCTCACTAATTGATTTTCCCCTTACCCTTCTCTTCTCGATTGGATCAAGAATAAAACATTATTTACTTACAATACCAAGTTGAAGAATGAGGATCTGAGAACATATATAGGATTTATATTGTGTCCAAAGGATTTCCATTGAAATGGATCGTATTTTCCATTCAGAGATCATTGAATTTAAATATATATAAAATAGAGAAGAGATAACAGATTAGCCAAGTATTATTCACCATCACAATTTCCCTTTTCAAGTTTTTTCACATTTCCTTTTTAGCCAAAAGGAACATATTTCATGCAAAGTATTGTTAATAAAACATGAAAGAAATGACATAAAAAAAAACCAAAAAGAAGAAACAAGAGACAAAGCAAAAAGAGGCTGAACCTAAAATAATCATACAAAAATAAAACAAATGAAAATACTAGATGGAGAGAAAGAAGGAAGGTGGATGCCATGCAAAGGAAACTATATGAAACTAAGCCTACTCCTACCGTAACCAACTAGAAGGTTAGGGCTAAATGTAATGATACTTCCAATGAATCTGCCATTGTTCCTGACCTGTAATCATGATGATATTATCGATTAAGACTAATATATGATAATGTGCAATAGAAAAGATAAAATCTTGAAAATATTGCACAAAACATTGAAGGTATTCCCTAGATGTAGGAGGATGTACAACCTTTAACCAAACTATTGCCTTAACTTTTTGATGAAATTAATAAGAAAACAAACATTGATGGCTCCTTGTGAATGTACCATGACTTACATTATTTTTTGTAGAAAACATCAAGAGAGATTAGAGATTTATTTTAACAAATGGACTTTCCAAGTAAGATGCTTCTAACTGATGATAGATTAGATCATGAAATTCAAAACAATCCTCTTGGATATCCTGAAATCCTTGGGAGAAAGAATTTTCAATTAATGGTTTGGAATCAGGATGAGAATCTTGTGAGGGAAAACAAATCCGATCACATTTAGAAATCTTGTCATGATGGTGAGGACCTGGAATTACCATCAGTGGAGGTTGAAGTGCCTCAACTACTTGGAAAGTATGTAAATATTGAGACAACAAATGATAAGGGTATATCAATGTAAAACAACTGTTATAAGATAAGTTGGTGAGAAAATGAAAGATTAAATGACAATTATCATGATTAGATAGATTAATTAAGCCACAAGGCTCTTGAACAATAAACAAAAATTGATTGGTTTGAATAGCTTCACAAATTAGTTGAATAAAAGAATCATCTTCCTTGCATCTTGAATGTAAAAGACCATTTCCTCAGGACTAGTTACAAACTGTACTAGCATCATAATCATTGAAATAATTGAAAAGGAATCATTGTATAGAAAATACATGACATAACCCAAGATGTAGTGGATGAAAAAGAGGAAAGTGATTTAATAAATAACACAAGCATTCATTAACACTCAAGAGGAGATCCATTGCCATGAATAAAATTGTTAGCAATAGAATATTCACAAGAAACATTAGGAGTTGATTATTTTCAAAATAATGTGATAGGTATGAATCCTTCAACCAATTATATTATTTAGAATGATCAACTTCACATATTTGTATATCCATCAAAGGTATGTTTTCCAAACCTAAATTTGATATAATATATTTGCATGAGGATTGATCCATTGAAACATAATGCTCAATCCAACGAGAACCAAAATCTTAAAAGCGCACCAAGTTATACTTGAAATACTACACAACTTTCAAGGAGGAATTTACATCCAGTGAAGCCATGCAAAGGAAGTAATTTTGTAATAAAATCCAAATATAATTTGGTTTGGGGGTCTTACAATATTCATGAGGACCTGACATAACCATCAAGGGATGTTGAAGTGCCTTGACTTCTTGATGAGTCCCAAAAATTTTAAAAAATGTAGAATTGCATTTTGGAAAATGAATTAGATCATGAATGGTGTGCGAACAACTACCACCAGTAATTTATACATCACTACTATCCAGATGGTAGCCATCTACATCATTGATTTGGTCAGAACTGACATATTCAACAAACAAATTACCTAGGTCATAAGGTTCTTCTGATTTGACATCTAAGGATGAATATATTGAATGAATTTCACAAGTAATCTGAATAGGAGAATTTTCTTCATGAAAAATTCAAAATTATAAGGGATAGAAAGGATGCTCGATTATTGTGTTACCTTCTTCTTAGTTGTGAATGATCTCACTACCCCATGTCAATTCAAAATTTGACTCATTAGATGATGAACTTGGAGAACATGGAGTATCTTCATTACAAATAGTATAACACAAGGGATAGTTGGGTGAAGTGGAAGTTTCAATAAGAGAATATTCTTTAATTAATTAGATTAAATATCTAAATCTTTTGAAATGAATATTTATTGAGAGAATGAAATATCGAAAGATGCACTTGGTAAAACACAATTGAATATAATAACGGAGTTAGAATCAACAAAATGAAGGTTGTCCAAGACTTCAGATTGATTAGGAAAATCATTTTCATTTTATTCATCACCGAGATTTCTAGATTGAAAATCAACCAAGGATGGAAGAACATAATATTAACATGGAGGATTTTGGAAAAGAGAATAAAGATCAAAAGAATCCTCATTTCATGCTTCTCTACTCATGAAGAGTGACTAGCATGCACCAGATCACTATTTGAATTTGGAAGAGGTTTACCAAGCAAATCAAGGGGCAGGGGATCATGATAAAGAGATGATAGAGGATGAAAAGAATTCAAATTGGGTTCAAGACTATGGTTATGAGTGTAAATACCACCTTGAAATATCATAGGGTTAGCCTTAATCTTAGGTTGCATGAACCATTCCAAATTTTCCTCCATTGGATCTAGATCATGCAAAATTGATGAAGGTTGAATACATAGATCAACGATTTGACTTGTAGATTTCCCATCTTCAATATTATCACAAGGAGGCACCCAAATTGATATTGGAATAGGAGGAGGATAACGAAAAAAATTAATAGTAGGTTCCTCCTATGAGTTTGGAGGTGTATCACATTTTACAAAAGTTGGGGAAACATGAGCATATAGGGGTTTAGATTCAACACTCACTCAAAGAGACCCAAACTAAATTTTCAAAATTTTTTCTTAAAGAAATCCCAATCCATACTTTCTTCATGAAACTCATAACATAAATGAAGGAATCTATTTTAAAACAAATCAATTGACTCATTAGGCTCCATTCTAAGTTGATTTATTCTTTTATAAATAGCTTGGTAATCATACCTTTCAAAATCTTGATGAAGCTCCTCGAGTGATTGATCAAAATAATGGATGGAAGAAGATGGTAGGGTATGACACCATCGAATAACATGACCTTCAAGAGTGAGGGTGAATAGAATATGCACAACATCATCATCATCGACTTGATGAAATTTACGAAGCCCAAGAAAATAATTTATGTGTTTGGATAAAAACGTACCAACCTCACCATCAAACCTGAATTGAGACATGACATGAAAAATTTCCATGGAGATGGAGAGTACTAGAAGATAGGTCAGAAAAACACTCTAGAATTATGATTTGGGAAAAATCCATTTAAGACAAGAGATTAAAAATAGACCCAATAGGCATAGATTGTCATCTGGCCCTACTTGTAGTTCCATAATGTTGATGGTGGTGGATACTGCCAACATAAAGGGGGTATCCCCAATGTGAAGTCTCAATTATACCTCACACTGATTGGAGTTGGAACCCCAACAAGAGTATCGGTCAGGACACCATAACTTAAGGTTCACCTTGGGTTCTAATGGATAACATAAAAGATTATATACATAACCCTTGAATAAGCAAGTAAGTTTGAATTGTGAAACATTGATTTCAATGTTCAGAAAGAGATCTTCATGAGCAGGAGATGGGAGCAAGTCTCTGGTATGAAGTAATAAGACTAACCTAATAGAGACACAGGAGATCATGAAATATTTGTTAGAAAAAAGTTCACATAAAAATTTATAAAGTGAAATCAATCCACATTCAATAAGATGAGTACCAACTCCATCAAAGTAGTTCAATATCTCTAGTACATATGAACACAAAATATACCATAGGCATCCCAAGAATAGTCCTAAAACATTCATGATACATGCGTGAAAATGTGTTAGTTCATTGAGTTTCAATCAAGTGAAATATCCATAATGATGAGGCACTAGTTCTAGTAGTGGAACATTAAATCACTTCTTGCTTCTCCAAAGAATGCTTTTCTCTCCTATGCCAAGTAGAGAACCCAAGACTATCTCTGCAAAGCTTAAGCCTCCAAAATCCCTTTTCGTGAGTTATGAGGTTGCTTTTATAAAATAGGAATGACCTTTCATATCTTCAAGACTCTTGTGCTTTTAATGTGTCCTTTGGACTTCTAAATAACTCTTGAACTTATAAATGAATTTTGGATTTCTCTAAATGACCTTTTCTCCATATATGACTAATTGACTTTTGATATTCCGCATATGACTCTCAGACTTCCACACCTTACATTGTGTCCTTTTACTTTTAATAATTAAATCATCACATTACACTTGATGTGGCATGACACATAGACACACATTAACCATTATGATGACACATGTACAAGTTACAACATGAAAATGATGACATGGACTTCATGACGAGGTGGTAATGCCAAGATGTCTTCCTTGTTGCCTCATCTTGCGTTCATCATGTAGTGTCTTCCTTCCACTTTGGTCCATTATCTTTCTTCATGTCTCCATGATGACTCTATTTAATTCTTCTTCTCCATAGGTGTTTCTTTATTTTTTATCCTTGATATGTTCTTCGAGCATCACCTTGTCATGCTAAAAAGGTATTCATTCCAATGAAAATCATTCATGACAAGAAAAAATCATTCTTAAAATCATCAACTCTATCACTACGTATCTCATGAAATGAACAACTCATGAAAGGCCTATGGAAGGGTTGAAAGGAGAAGGCTTGATTAGGAGGGTGCAATAAAAATCTGAAATGTATTAGAAAGGCTTCACTATCCATTACTACTACACCATGGACTATGAAGAGGAGCTCTCCTTGGTCCAGTGTAGTGGGGAAGCTGAAGGGACAAGGTGGCAAGCTTATTTCTTATGGCTACACCATGCATTAAGAACGAAATAAAGGAATACTTTGAAAGTGAAATTTGACTAGTCAAGGGATGATAGGAGACATCCCTGAGCCTTACTGCTATATCATGCATTGAACAGGAAGGTTCTAAGAAAGTGTCAGTGCACATGGGAAGGGGAAGAGGGAAGGATGAAGGCTTCAGGATTCAAGACGACATTATGCACTGGAAGGAAGAGAATTCCTTTAAGAAAGCACAATTTGACTGGTGAAATGCTCACTATCTCTTCAAACTGCACTATACATGGAGGGATACATTTCGAGGAAGTGGCTTGAGCACATTAGCAAGAGGGAAGGGTGAAAGCTTCAAGCTTCAATACTGCACTATGTGCTCAAAGGGAGAGAAGGCCTTAAGGAGAGCACCTTTTAACACAACAAGGGGTCATTGTTGATTTGAAATGCACTTTTCCCTCTATGTTAACATATTTTGACCCAAGAGTGGGTGATTGGCCATTTGGAATGTGTTTATCATTGAAGGAGGCCATAGGTAGGCAACAACTTTTCCTAAGGGGGTTCTCACTGCATAGTGAGGATAGGAGGGTATTTTCATTGCTTGCTTTTCCTCTGGGAGATGGTGGAATACATACATGATATTATATAGGAGTTTTATATGACATTCAAGGCATAGGTGACCAAAACGCAGTGTGGTGAGTCAATATACGAAAGAAGGATTAGGTGACTACCCTTGGAAGGTTCATAATTTGCAATAGTTTTCAAATGACCTTGAGAAGGACTTAGTGCACCAATATTGGTGAGTAGGGTTATATCATTGGGGCTCATGGATAGGTTAATATCATGATTTGGTAAGAGGGATAATTATTTCACAACTTGCACTGGGAAGGAGGACCAAGAAGAGCTCCATAATGGCTAATTGTTCGACAAGTAGAGTAAGAGGGGAATATACCAGAACATGACTCAAACTTAGATCACACACCTGAAAACCATCAATACAATCTATAAGGACACACAAGACTCATCGATAACAATCATACCTAAAAATGACAAGAAAGCGACATGTATTTCTAAGTGCAACATTTGAAGTGACACATTATGACACCTAGAACACAAGTTACAATAAGAGTGTTGACTAGGACCAAAGGGGTGCGCTAAGTTGTAGGAATGTGTCTAGTGCATATTTTAATCATATCTAGGATTTTGTAATGTATAAGATTGTGTCATAATTAGCTTTGGTGATCTGCAAAGGTGTGAAACATGCAAGAGTAAAAGAACAAAAGTGACACCTGTGACAAGAGAAAAACAGAATGCATCATAGGAAAAATTCAAACGACCTTGAAAGAAATACATGCCAGAGTGAATATAACATGAAAATGACAGTTATTAAAGTGAAAGTCAGCAAAAACAGCAGTCGTAAATGTAAAAGTGATGGTGGGCAAAAGTGATAGTTCAGAAAACTCACGAAAATAGAAGTACAAACACAATTAAAGTGAGGGCGACTGTTAATGAAAGTACATGCTGACTGTTGGCATGATTTGAACATCGGATAAGAACTGCCTTTATGGAAAGTGCTATGCTTATTTAAGCTTGTGTAAGGAAAATTTTCTCATAGGTTTTTCAAGGAATAAGCATGTGTGATAAAGTGACTTTGAAAGTTATAACTTTGAGAGGAAGATTTGAAGGCTTTACAAAAAATAAATTGAGCATGAGGTAACCACTGAGTGAAAGATCATAAGGTCCATAGTATGCTAAAAAATTCAAGTGTGAGAAATTTTTTGGAGGGTGTTGATCGCAACTTCAATAGGTCACAAGCAACCAAAACCTCATATGGCACAAAATAATAGATTTATAGAACAAAGCATTAATAGGTCACCATAAAACCAATATAAGTCTTTGGATGAGATAAAAGATCCAAATAATAGGCTAGAGATAGTGAGAAATACTTACTAGAAAGGCACATGAGTCTAGAGTTCATCACCATCAAACTTTGTCAGTAAAATAACTCATAAATTGTGCAAATATGTCAACTATGACCTATATATCATGCCAAAGAATGCTAGTTTAGAGCTATGTCTAACATGTGGGAGACTAGTGATGATGTACCTTTGAATTTATTTCCTCAACTTGATATCCCATTATCTAAAGAGTATTGTGACATGTGTTTATTTCTAAAATAATTATGTAACATGAGATTCTGGATTCAGATATTCCACAGTGTTCATTTTCATCTCGTCGACGTTTCGAGTCTAGAACAAGATTCATCCTCATGACTGATTTACAAAGAAGAGAAGTGATGGCTAAAAATATGGCTTGGAGTGCTGTTAAATTTGGGAAGCCGACCAACTCAGGATGAAAATAATTTTTATATAATTAAAGTTCATTATTTGTTTTATTTAATAAACTTATTTATTTTAATTTTTATTCTTTCTATGTTATTATACTTTAGATTAGAATGTATTTATGCTCTTTAATTGTTGTTAATAAATTTTATTGAGAATTATATTATATCAATAAAAAAATTATTATGTTCAATAATTTTATTATTAACTTTATTAAGTGTGTTAATATATTATTTCATTTTTATAGATTTTATTAGGCCCATGTCATTAGTTTGTTGTTAATAATGTTTCATTTAAAAGGTTAATAAAAATGTTATTTTATTTATTTAAAGATTTATGATATTATTTATTATTTACTAGATTAATAGATTGTATATAGCTTATGCTTTTTAGTTGTTATTAATAATGTTATTTAAGAGGTAATAAATGTATTTTATTTCTTGTTTAATAAATTATTTTATTTTAGTTTAAATTTTTTTTTTTTTTATTAAAGATTTATGATATTATGTTTTTTAATTAATGTTAATGTAATCCAATAAGATTTTTAATTATATTAATATCATTTATGTTATTAATTTTATTCTTATTCATATTTACGTTAATATGTAATTGGTATATATTTTGGTTAATAAGTTATTTTAAGAACATAATTCATCTTTAATCATTTATGTTATTATTTCTATTCTTATTTATATTTTTGGTTTAATACATAATTTTCTTTACTTTTATGTGTTATTTTACTAATGCTTATATTTCTTACTAATGCCTAATGTTATTTTTAGGGTTAGGAGAGGGGTGGAATTGGTAACCAAGGATAGGGGCTGACGAATGGATTGGTTCAAAGCGTCATACAAGGGGCAATAAAGGATTGTTGGGGAAATGTTAAGGGTAGGGGGAATGATATAAAAGATAATTTTGTGGAGCAGGATTAGGGGATGGGCATGATGAATAATGGTAAGGCTGATGAGTAGGGGCGATGAGAAGGGATGAGAATTTTATTCAATTCAAGGGAGAAGGGAAATCCAAGTTTTGCTAACTTCCAAGCGTCCATCTCTATTGAGGTCGTGGGGTGCTTGATGATTTCCAGAGCCTCCTAAAATTTACGCTTAAAATGATGTTTTTTAAAGGCAATGACCTTTGTGTCTTCAAGGCAGATGTGGTGGTTTTTCTTGCCTGCATGCTTAACCAAAGCTAAAGAATGAGTTCTTTCATTCCAGATATCTGTCCCATGCTCTTTGTGCCTGATCTGAACTGACCTACTTGTTTCCCCAATGTAGTGTTTCCCACAAGAGAAATTGATCATATAAACACCTTTATGCTGGAGGTGCTCTAAGACATCCTTGATAGATTTCATTGTTTGCTTAATATTCATTAAGGGTTTGAATGAAGCTTTGATTTCTTCTCTCATGAGAACTTTAGCAAGTCTATCAGTGACCCCATGGATGTATGGAAGGTAATCATTAGCATATGGTTGGTTTCTAGGTTTATCTCTCTTGCTTTCAGATCTAGCTTTTTGAATGGCTTTAATGATAGTTTTATTATTGTATCCTAAGTTGGTAGATACCTTTCTTAAGTAATTAATCTCATCTTCGGTGTGGCCCTCATCTGATATTGTATAGGCTCAAGTAAACATGGGTGAGAATCTACATGAAGGTAATTATAAGTATGCGCATTATTTCTAAATACTTTGTGTCCTACGGAACCATCCTTATTTCTGACGAGAAGGATATCAACAAATGGTATGAAATTATTCTCTTCAACTTCCATTGTAAACTTAATGTATTCGGACCTACTATTGAGATGGTTTAAAAAAAAATAGTTTCATCATCCCCATGAGGCCAACTAACACTTGTGTCGTCCACAAACCTGATCCAAAACATGGGTTGTAATAGATAGGCATCAAGAGCCTTATTTTCAATTTTTTCCATGAAGATGTTTGTTAAAATAGGTGAAAGAGGTGATCCCATAGCCACTCCTGATGTTTGTTCAAAGGTTTCCCCTTGGAATGTGAAGAAAGTGGAACAGAGATAGATTTCAGCTAGCTTCATAGTTTGGAGGTCTACCACTTCCTTTACTACTTGTATTGCTTCATTTAGGGGAATATTGGTGATGAGTTGGACCACATCAAAATTGAAAATTTTATCACCTAGATCTAGCATATCCTTTTTAATGAACTCAACATAATGGTCAGAGTCTTTGATGAAGGAGCTAGTTTTACAAACTCTAGGGGCTAGGGTGCTAGCGACATACTTTGCTAGATCATATGTGGGTGCTCCAATAATATTGACTCTAGGTCTAAGGGGGACAATAGTTTTATGAATTTTAGGGGCCCCATAAATATGAGGTGTAGTTTCACTGTCGGGGGTGAGGTGTCTTTTTAGTTTCTACTCCAAATTAGTCTCTTTAATGGCTTTCTTGACTAGCTTTGTAATCTTAGATGGGGTTTTTTTCAAGTTTTTTGTAGCTACCACTCTTGTACAGGTCGTCCTTCATTTTGCCTATGCATTCATCATGATCCATCACCATAGTGGCACCTCCTTTATCGACCTTTAGAATGTCAATGTCATTATTCTCCCTCAAGTTTTTTAGAGCTTTCAGCTGCTCATCGTTCAAATTTCTTTTTGAATGTCTAGCTCTCCTTAGGATGACATTGCACTCTTGTCTAGAAAGATCTTTATCTTCATCATTGAGAGTTTTGATTCCATCTTCAAGGCTAGAAATGATTTCTTCACTAGGGATCCATTTAGGGGCTATGGAAAAATTGAGTCCTTTGTCAAGGACTTCTGCTTCTTCCTAATTCAATTCATAAGAAGAGATATTAATAACATTTTTGTTATAATGTTTGTGAGAAATTCTTTTTATTTTCTTATCTAATCTATTGGTTGTAATGTCTATAACTTTTGCTAGGTTATTGCCTATAGTGTTCAATCCCATTGTATTATCATGTAGCTTATTATTTATATTATTATTTTCTTTGTTATTTAATACATTAAAGTTCCCATCTACAATATTGTTTATTACCTTGTTATCAATTATAATGATTTTATTATCTAACCTATTACTAGCATGAATGTTTTTTATGCTAATGTTATAATGTGCATCGTTAATTTGATCCACTTGTCCTTTCTCCAGGATATTATTTACGTTAGCGTGAATTTCTTTACTGTTAATATCATTATTACTGATATCTATATTATAATGTGTATCGTTAATTTGATCTACATATCCTTTCTCAGTTGTGTTATTTACATTTTTGCAGGGGTTGGATTCAGCTTCTGAGCTATGCAACTGTCTTTGCTCTGTTGTTTATTCCATTCTTCCTGTGTAACTGAGTGCCATTATTTGCACTTACGCTGTGGAAGGTGTTCGGTTTGGTTTTGCATAGTTGTTATTGCTCCATTGTCGATTCCCTTTTCTTTGCGCGTTTCTTTACAAAACTAATCTACCTTATCATCAATGATTCTTGTCGCTCTATGCGAGTGAATTTATTCAATTTTATGCTCATTTCTATGTTGTTCTTCTAGCTTTTGCAGCTTCTTATGCTAGTGCCGCTAAGTCATGTATCCCTCCCTATTAGCTTTGAGCGTTTTTGAGGAATCAATGAGTTTAGTAATGGCTTAAACATATAAACACCCATTTTCATAAGGACCCTTCAGTTTACTTCATTGCTTCATTTGAAATGCCATTTTATTTTCAATTGAGATCCCTAAAGACCTAGAAGAAGGTAGCGTCCTAAAATGTTCAAGACTCCTTTTCAATCCTTGCTATGAGTGATGCTAGCTTACCACAAGAGTGAGCCTTCTTAGAATTCGTTAAACTACTAATTTACTTCAATTTTTTTATCACAATTAAATTCCTTTCTATCCAAGTTGAATGCTTTCCATTGCAAGGGATATTCGCAAGAGTTAAGAAAATAATATATAGACAGTTGAAGTTTGGTTATTTCATTGATCACTTCTATTAACTTCTTCGTGAATTACCTTACTTGCTATACTTTATTCAATTGCATCAATGAAGTCTAGATGAAACCAATCATATTATTTATTGTGAGAATGTGTTAGAAAACCAAAGACTAGATTTCTATATTTTTGCACATTGGAAAACTACAAACTAACATGATACAAGAATATAGTCCTTGATCTTGTAAATTGAGGGCCAAAAAATGAAAAGAGAATGAATTTTACACCAAGAACAAATATTCAAGCCTTATAAATATAATATGTTCTAAATAGATATTTTTTTCATTCTTTTATGATATAGTTGCAACTTATATGGATGGATTTAAGGGCCCTTGTCTTATGATTATTTTATTTAAGTCAGTAAATATTCAACTTCATAGTAAATTTAGTCGGCACTAGTTGTCCATATTTTTGTAGGCACCTTTTCAAACTTTGGAAGATCCATTCAATCAACTCTTTACCTTCTTAAGAGTTTGAGAGTTTGATCCTTATCAAGCATACTTCGGTGCTAAAGATATCACCACTCTCTTCACCATGAGGCTTTCTCTCCCAACCTTTCTTCCTTTATATCTTTCTACCTTTTGTATTTAGTGCCTTTTTCTTTCCTTCCACAATAGTGAAAGAGACTTTCTCCTTTAATATTTTTTATCTCTCTAAATTTTGTAATACTAAATTTTTTTCCTCCAAGTATTCATAGACAAAAATAAACTCACCACATTTTCCCATGTGCTAAATATTTTCTATTTTTCACTTTTTTGATACTAGGATAATGATGCTCGTTTGATTGTTCCTTTGAATATGGCCTATTTCTTTGTTCGGTACACTTCACTAGATGTTTACCATAAAGATTATGTTATCACTCAGATGTCTTCCCTAGAAGTTATCAAAGAAGGAATAGTCTGAGGTAACCCCAAACCTAATCTTTTAGACTCGGGTTCTAGTCAACCTAAGTCTAGAGAGGGCTCTCTCTTTATAATTTAATTTTGTTTAGAGTTGGATTTCAGGCTACTTCTTAATGCTTATGATGTTTTGGTTTTGATTGGGTGGTGGAATTAAGAAAATAGATGGGTAGAACAAGTATTTGGGCCATTGGGCTATGGAGTCAATCAAAGAGTGGATTAACTAGATCAGATCAATCACTAAAGTAAGAGTTCACAGGGCAGGCTAGCACAACAAAAAGCAAATCTGCAAGTTCAAATGGATGAGGTAGTCCTAACCAGGGAAAAGGGCAATGAAGAATCCTTAACCAAGATTAAGATGAAGAAAAGAAGGATGATCAGTAGAAAAGGAAAACTAAGAATCCTTTACTATGGACCAAAGGAGGCGAAGCTACAGAAGTAAGGTAGCAATTAAGAATTCTCAGACCAAGATAGTTTAGCAGAAAACATATAGAAAGTAAACAATTAAAACAGAGAGCATTTAAGCTAATTTTGAGATATCATTCCTTGTTTACTTTTCAGATTTCATAAGATACACATGTGAATATTTATAACATGACAAGAAAACAATATTTAAACATCAAGAGATAATACTTATTTGTTTCCAACTGTGCACAAGAAACCAGTGAAATGTCCTTAGCTTTATTTCATAATCTAGCAAAACTATTCCAATCTTGAATACAATAGCTCCTTAGCTCAATATAAAATGTCTACAGAAATGTATTTTCATCCACCCTAATTACTTCAATTTGTGAAGTATTTATACAAAAAAATATTACAAAATATCTCATAACAATATGAGAATTATTCTAGGAAACGAAAAATATCTTCAGTATGAACATAGAGACAGGTGGAGAACTGCTTTCTTGTTGTCCCTTTTATTGTGATGGTGCTGGCTGTTGTGATTCAGATTTGGTTCTTTTAGTTTCTTTATACTTATGTTCACAAATTACTTTATGTCTTCTACCTACTCATACTCTTTACCTACTATACTTTGAATCTATTTTACCAATTTTGCCTGGCTGTCATATAGATTTACTGCAGCAACTTTATAGTAAATCTATTAGTTTCATCCACCATTCATTGTTAGGCAATTTCATCCTTATCATCTTCCTATATATCTCGTCAACTTCTGTATACTTGGAAAAATTTGTCATATTTTTGAACAAGTTCTTGACCTCATGCTCTATGAAAAATAGATTTTCCAGACTACCATATCATACCTTTCCAGTGGGTAAACCTTTTACCCCTGAAGTGCTAGCTTGGCTGGTGGCCAACCTTTTTAGTCTTTCACTGTATTCCTCCTGAGTCATTAGCTTATCATGGATTACCATAGGACTATTGAGTCCTTGTTCCCTCAAAATACCAAACTTTGTCATAAATCTATCAATATCAGCTTGGATTATTTGACACATTTTCTCCAGATTGACCATTAGGTTCCTCTTAGTAAGAGCCTCCTTTATTTCTATGATGCTTCATGTTCTATCTTCTATTTCCAGTTCATCAAGCTGATACCTATTTCTACTATTCAGGAATGTTATCAATTGCTTTCCTTCTTCAGGCTTATCTCCCAACTCTTCCATTGCCTTGTGGATTGCTTCTGTAGCCACTTTTACCAGTTCGGTTTGTTCCAAAATTACTTGAATAGATGGCCAAACATCATTGATAGAATCAGTGATGTTGGCAAAAAGAATTTCCTTCATGTCTCCAAGTGGTTGTTGCAATGTCATTCCTTTTCAAGGAATTTTATTCTTTCTCCCATTCTTTTATTCTTTTGAACTTCATCCTTCCGTTGTATTTATGCAAGTTTGCAATAAATCTCCAAACTTGACACTTTTTCTCCAAGCTTTTTAACCTCACTAGCCTGGATGCTCATTTCCTCCATGGCTTTTACTAATTCAGCTGTATTTTCTGTGGATGTCCCTACACTTGTTGATGTACGTGTAACTGAAAGAGCAGTAGCTGGTGGAACTGTTGGTGCTAAGGAAGCAACCAATGTGGAGGGTACTGCTATAGAGACTGTAGGGATTACAATATGAAGAGTGGTGGCCAACTCACTCTATCTAGACTGTATCATGTTATCCATCTCTTTTTTTGTTTCTTTTATTTGTTCATTCAACTTAAGGACTAAGTTCATAAGCTCTTCCTCCTCCTAAGTTTCCAATACTTCAACTGTCTGAGGATGATGTAGAGGAGGAATTTTGAGCTGCTTTTTTAGTGCAACTATGTCATAATTTTTCTTTTTAATAATATTTTCTATAGCTTTCTCATCCATGGGATCATGCCCCAGTTCTATGACTAAGTCCCCTCAAGACTTTATTCTAGTATCCTTGGCCTGTGAAGAGACCTTCTCTAACTAGAATTGTGTGGATATGTTATTCAACGAATTTTGGAGTTGGTGAGCTGCAATTTCCTTGCTGGTCAAGGTGGAGTAGACCATTTCCCCAGTCTACTTGTGTAATTCTATTTGGTCAATAGGATGGATATCCTTTGCCAATACTTCAAAGTCTGTTTTCAAGTAATCTACAATTGACCTGGGCTTCTGTGTAGTTCTCTTCATGAAAGTCATCTGCATTTTATGCTCTTTCACATCAAAGGCTGACATTATCCTTGTTTGATTAGTAGGAGCCATTTTTAAGTAATGCGCATAGCTTTGGGCCTTCAATCTTTCATTCCTGGCCTTTATTTCTTTATATTTCTCTCTAATTTCTTGGCTCTAGCTAATAGGAGCTGTGAAGGAGGATACTTCTATGCTATGTTATCTTTCTAGCATTTGAGCCTGTGAGGTGTAAGGCTCTTGTGTACCTACTAAGGGAGTGGTCTGCCTACTTTCTACTCTTTCTGCACCTATAGTTCATGTTGTTTCTTTAGTAAACTCCTATTCTGAAAATGGATTCAATCTTTGCCTCTTGAAATAAGTTTGGGTAACAGGTCTGGTAGAAGGAGTGGCCTCCTCTCTATCTCTTTTAGAATTTGTATCCTCATTTAGAGGAGTCTGTAAAATAGGTGGATTTCTTGTGATATGTTTTGGCTGAGAAAGTTCTTTTGATATATCTAGTTTCTCTGATTCCTCTGGCTACTCTGATGGCTCTTGCTGTTGAGGTCCTTCTCCTGTTATTTTCCCACTATGTCCCTGTGATTCTCTTTGAGATTGGGACTCCCCTAGCACCTATACAAATGAATCCTCATCAAGTCTTCTTTCTAAATCAATCAATACATTATTGACAACAACTTTTCTGCTATATCGGTCTACCAAAGTGTTTTCCACCCATTCTAGTTGATTTGAATATTGTTAAATTTAAGGAATTCTATGGTGAATATAAGGAGATAATTTGTTCTTTTGTCTCCTATTGCAAATGAACTCTAAAGGGTCATAATTCCAGATAAAGCTTTGTTTCAGTTTCAGCCTTTGATGGATTTCTTTTGCTTCCTTTCCTACTTTCCTACTGTTACATATGAAGGGGCCAAGCTGATATTTTATCCTATGTTGAGCTTTCTTCTTGGCCTTCACAAAATGCACCTCATCTAAATTAATCATTTTCCTATATTACTCTAGAGAAAACAATCTCATGGGGAGGTATCTAGTAAATTTGTAGGGAGCCAACTCACATCCATATATTCTGATTTCAGTGTTGTTTTGGTACAAGTACCAATCTCCCACTCTATATTGTTTGGAAGACTGTAGGACCCTCCTGATATCTGCACTAATTTTGGGGGGAGGGCTTCCTAATAACATAGTTGCCACTGGGTGCACAAAGAGATCTATGAAAAAATTATAAGAATATTGAGAGTCATGTAGGTGGATTAATGAAGTCCAGAAGACCACTGATCTAGGGTTGCCTCTGGTATTAAGATTTTGGAGTGTGATTGGGAATATGTCAGCTTGATAATATAGGAAAATATGATACAAAACTGAAGAATATTTGAACACTCTTTCATTATCCATCCTCATGAATTGATCATGAATTTTATGAGAAATGAACTTAGCATAGTCAAACATGATGGTTGTGGGCTACCCAGGAGAGTAGATGGAAATAAAGGCTACAATAATTTCATCAAAAATTCAATTGTAGTCTAGCCTAACACATTGGATATCATTTATATGATGTCTCAGCTAAGGTCAGAGAATATATTCCACATTTAAGAGTGAGGGTCCTTTGGAATGTATTGTTCTTTCCTAATGAAGGTCTGGTATAACCGAACAAGTTTGATTGAGGTGAGTGTAGGGAATCTGTTAAGAAAATCTCCAACAGAAAGAGGGGTCAGGGTCTGGTTTGGTTGCAACTACAACATTTCATATATGGACTCAGCAGTGATGGTAAATAATACTGAATGATCAGGGGTCATCACTGCCCTTTGGCTGGGATTATAGTTCATATGGCAGTAATGATAATCTCTGGGAAGATATGAACTCTGGAAATTGGTACTTGGGTAACTGTTATAATTTAAAGTATCTCGAGTCATTGGGCAACTGTCTTACTGAATTACTTACTAATTTAAAACATTTGAGTCCAGGTTCGGGAATAAAACAAGGTTTCTTAACAAATTTGGGAAAACACCTAGTTTCAGCTTTGAACAAAGTGATGAGTGACTGTGCACAGTTTTCAGGAAGCGCACATGACTAAATGGTGGTCTGGGGCTTCAGTAGGTTTAGTAGGTTGGCAATTGGATGTGGGTTGACATTTGAATGTGCTTTGGCACTTGCATGGAGGTCTAAGCAGTATTTTTTGTAAAAAAACTAAAAACAATGAGTTTTTTTGGTTTTATTCGCAAGGACAACTATTTTGGCAGGCACACAGAGAAAGGGACATTTGGTGTTAAGCGGGGAATGTGACATTTTGTCTTTAGCCGAAGGCAGTAAGTGAGATCATATCACATTCCTTTTGGGCTTGAGAAGTTTTGGGGGGAGGTCACCCAATGTCATTCATCGAGCACCACGTAGTAGATCAGATCGTACGGTAATCATGATGATCATTTGATATGAATTTTAATGGAGGGGCCCGGTGGGTTTTTAATGTGGTGGGATTTAATTAATGAAGGATTATGGAGATTTAATGATGTTGGGAGTGATTTCATTGGTGGGGATGGATTATTAATTAATCTCTTTTATTCAACGATGGGTCTTGGTTATGAATTAACCGTTGATCGACTTAATTAACCCATTAATCATTATGTTAATAAAGTTTTTGTTTCAAACTTCAGGGATTGGGTATTAAAATTAAATGGGTTTAATAAAATATATGGGAAAGGGGTATTTTTGGTATTTAATACATAAAGTTAATATGAAATAAAGGCAGAAAATAACTTAGCGCTAAGTACAATGTACCTTTATAATTCATTGGCTTTGTACAAACACATTATAACTGAGGCTTAGTGTTATTTTTGTGGGTTTTTTCATAAAAAAGGGTATCCATGGGGGTGATTAATTTTCCTTAGGCAAATGGTGTTTTAACCTTAGGGAAAAGGGGTTTTTTTAGGAAAAACGAGTGAATTATGGAGGGGGTGAATGCTTGTGAGAGGAATTCTAGTACTTAAGACCTATAAGTTATTGGGCCAAGGGTATGGTCCCTCTACAAGTTAGAGAAATGTTCTGAGCCCTTTTAACATAAGGTTTTAGGTACTTTAAGACTTTCCCTCGAAATTAGTTAAGTGAAAAATGTAGTGAATGAGGGAGGTCAATCAATTTGATTTTGTGTGCTTTGGTAAATACTCAATTATCATCCATACATTAGAAATCTGATGATGAAAGTAAATGATATGATTTAATCTAATAAATCATCATAATTTTGCAACCATTCAACTACTTACCCATCTACTCATCCTACCATTTTTTCTACTATTTATTAGGGCACACTTAAGCTGGCAAACCCTTATCAAACATTTTATTTTCTTTTTACAAAAGTAATCCATTTAAGTCTATCCTTATTACATCCAAGGGCTCAGATTAAACAATTGAGTTCCTTTTATTTTCTTTACCTATCTACTTATAATCCAAGATCAAATAGTTTGGTCAGATTTTATTCTCTATTTCTAAGCATGAAATAGCCAAGTTTAAGCATTTTGAGTATCCATGGATTGTGGCAAAAGTAACAAGCTGCACACAATATTTTTATTCTACATCAAAGTAAATGGTAGTGGCATTTTGACTTGCACACTTTCATGGTATTTTAATTTTTCCTTGGGGTTCATTTTTTCATTTTTTGACCTTTCTCATTATTTTTATCCTTTGATTTTCCTTTTAGGACATACCCTCTTTACATTTTTTTTTTTTTGAATATGGAAAACATTTGTAGAAAGCAAAGCTATGTACATATTATTGCTTTGACCTTAGCCATTTAAAACATATGACCCCTATTGGTATAGGAACCTAACAGTGGCTCCACTTGGGGATGGAATTTCCTTGTGAAATGTCAAGAACTAGTAGATCAATGGCCTTCTGAATTATTGTTATTTTACTTTGCAACCTTTTCCCTTTTACCTTGCTGCTTTATTGATATTTATGACAATGAAACTTTTGAATCTTAGTGTCTTCTATTCAAGCTTGAACTCCAAAATTACCATGCAATAAACACTAAACTTTTTGGAAAATAAAATATGTACAAGTGATTAGTGAAATTAGTGACTGGGATCTATATAGTGCTTAAGCATTCGACCATTAATGGGTCCTCCTTCTACTTCTGCACCATCCAATTCTTTCAGGAAATAAGCATTGTTACCTCTGAAAGCATAAAGGATGTAAGGGCCTTTCCATAGGAAGTCTAACTTTCCATGTTTACCTTTTTACTCCCTTCTTGAGTCCCATTTCAAAACTTTATCTCCTAGATAGAAATCTTCTGCCTTAGTCCTTTTCTCAAAAGCTTTCTTGATTCTCTCCTATAGAACTTGGGATCTGATATACACTTCTTCCCTAGTTTGCTGCAAGTGAATTGTCTGGTTGATCCTCCTTTGCATATGATTTGGCTCAACCTGTGCTTCTTGGAGCAATTTCATCACTAGTGTTCCCAAGGAAGATGGGAAAAAAACCTCCATTCCATAGACTACTTGATAAGGACTCGTACCAATGGATTTCTTTGTGGTCAGCATATCTGCCTATAAGGAATTTACTAGTTCCTTATTCGAAGTTTTCTTATTATCTTCCAACAATTTTTTGATGATATTCACCAAACTTTTGTTGGAAGACTCTGCTAGTTCATTTCCTTGGGAATAGTAGGCTATCGAGTGACCTAGGGCTATGTCATATTTGTTGCAGAAATTAATCAATCTCTTTGATTTAAAAGCTGTTGCGTTGTCTGTGATGATTTTGGTGAGGCAACTGAATCTGGACAAAATGTTGGCCTCAAGGAAACCTATTATGATAGTATCAGTAGCTTGTCTTGACGGTATGGCTTCGATCCATTTTGTAAAATAATATGTGGCAATCAAAATCCATCTATGTTGGGCAAAGGAAGAGGGATGAATTTCACCAATGAAGTCAAGACCCCACTGTTGAAATGGTGTCTCAGTAGATATAGGTTTCAAAGGTAATGGCAGTAGTTTTTTTTTCCTTCAAAAATTTGACATTTGTGGCATGAGATTCCAAATTTCTTTACATCAGAAAACAGACTTGTCCAGTAAAAAACCATCTGTTAAGATCTTATCAGCCATTATCTTCCAGTAAAGATGTCTGCCACAGTCACCTGCATGGAACTCCTATAATATTTTTTTCAGTTTCTTCCTTTACCAAACAATTAAGAATGATGCCTTCATGATTTTTCCAAAATAAATCATTGTTAATTATGCAAAACTTCAAAGATTTCATTTTTAAGAATCTAATTTTAGTTCTGTATAAATTAGGAGTATCTTGAAGATTTTGTAGAACATATATAGTGTCAGCATACATGGTGAATCTGTAAAGGCCTGGCCGATCTGTGGAATCGCCATCTCCTCTTCTTTATCCAATTTTGTAATGAAATTTATGTCTAGGGCCTGACATTTCGATTTAGCCATGAGCTTGGATAAACCATGGCCTTTGATCAATTTTGTAGGTTTAATTTCTAAGTCATATTCTAATATGGTAGCTATCCACTTCCCTCTCTTTCCATCGAGTCCATCCTGTGTTAGAATGTATTTGACTACAACATTGGGAACATAAGCTACTATATGAGAATACCATATATAAACTCTAAAATCTTTAATAGCTTTAACTAGAGAAAAAGCTTTCTTGTCCATTATATTATATTTTAAAGGTGCATCTCTCAGGGCTTTACTAAAGAAGGATATTGGTTGTTCAAAATCCTGATCATTTTTCTGCAGTAAGACTGCAACAATTGTATGTTCTGAGGCAAAATAAAAAATGATGAAATCCCTATCAAACATTGGACTGATGAGAATTGGTGTTTGTGTTAAGGCTCGCTTTATATCTTCAAAAGACCTTTTATCCTCTAGAGTCCATTTAATATTCAAATCTTTCTTTAACATGTTTCTTAGTAATCTAATTAGTTCAACTAAGTTAGAGATAAATCTTCTCAAAAGGTTTATTTTACCTAAAAATGCTTGTAGTTCTCTACTGTTCCTAGGATGTGGTATCTGCAAAATGGATTCAATTCTTTTTGGGTCGATCCAGATACCACCTTTGGATATTATGTGGCCTACTAATTTTCCCTCTTCGAACCCAAATAAAGATTTTTTTAGGATTCAAAGAAATTCCATACTTCCTACACATGGTGAGGACCTGCCTGAGATGATCCAGGGGTTGTTGATCTAATCTATAGAATATTGTGATATCATCTAGGTATATTGCCAGGAACTTATGGATTTCCTTAGCAAAGGATATGTCCATTACTCTTTGAAAGGTGGACCATGCGTCTTTTAACCCAAAATTAATTTTCACATACATGAAAGTGCCCCATGGAGTAGTGAATGTAGTTTTTGCATGATCATCTAGGTGTACTAGGATCTGGTTATAACCAGAAAACCCATCTAGTAGTAAGATTCTGGTTGAACGTAATACCTTTTGTAATATGTGATCCAATTTAGGAAGAGGGTAGTTATCCTTGAGTTAAACTTTATTTAAATTCCTATGGTCAACACACAGTCTAATTTCACCAGTTTTATTTCTTGTAGGTACCAAATTAGAGACCCAATCTGAGAATCTAATTGGTAATCTTAGCTTCACACATTTTTTTTATCTCTTTTTCAATATAAGGCAATAGAACAGGGTTAATACTTCTAAGCTTCTGTCTAAAAGGCTTTTGTTTTTGTTTTAAGGAAATGGTTTGTTGTATTATGCTAGTATCATGGGACTTAAGGTCCTCATAATTCCAGGCAAAAACATCTTGGAATTCCTTTAACAGTTCTATGTATTTCAATTTTTCATTGGGAGGTAAAGACTTTGAAAGTTTTATCATTTTGGGATCTTCTTCATAGCCTATGTTACATTCCTCAATGTCTGATTTTAAAGGTGCCATTTTAGCCTTCTTAGGCACATTGTTTTAATCAAATAAGTCCGCCAAAAGAGTTAATCCTTTGGGCAAAAAATTGTCTTTAAGCTTGATGAATTCATATTCTTCATCGATTGCTTCATCAATTTCCATTTGTTTTATGTTTTGAATATCTAATTTTGTAAACTTTGTGGGATGGAAATTAACCATCTTTTCATCTTCTACTTCATTAATTTCTCCTTTACCAGTGTAATCAAAACCTAATGTTATGTCTGTGTCTATGTTGCTATTTACCAATTCATCATCTAAAGTTAGAAAATTGTTAATTTTTTGATCATTATCGAACACTTGCCAATTCTTTAAGTTGTCAGGAATAACAAGTCTATGCCTAACCTCAACAGTGTATTGATGGTTGGGCTGAAATGGAAACTTGCAAGTACTAGCAAACATCGCTAAACTGTGAGCTTGCATATTATGTTTTCTTGGAATAACAACAAGCTTAGTTTCAAGAAAAGTATTTAGTATTTCTACAATTGTTCCTCTATAAAATGCTAACCTAGGATCCTTAGTCATATAAATAGCGTTAATTTGTTTTATTACCAACTTTGAATCTCCCATAATAGAGACTCTTATGGCTCCTAACCTTTTGACAAAATTCAGACCTAACATAAGTGCTTCATATTCAGCCATGTTGTTTGTACATTTAAAGTTCAATCTATAGGCTTGACCCTCTAAGTTATCATTTTCTAAGTTGTAAATCCATACTTCTACTCCTGCACATAGTTTGTTTACTAACCCGTCGAATTCAAGATGCCATAGAATTTCATGTTCATAATTCTTACTGTCTGGGGGGAATAAAATCTTCTTTGACTAAATTATCTAAGTCATCATTATTATCTGAAATCTCTTGAATTTGGACATTCGGATTTTCTTTTGTTACTATAGTTTCTTTTGGTTCTACCATGATGTTGCTTGAAAAATTTTCTTGGTTAGATTCAGCATTGTAAAGAATGAAATAATCAATATCATAATGCATTGAATATATAGGAAATTTTTCAGGCCTCTCCTGGGTACTCACTACATACTTCGTCAAAGTCTCTCTATACAGTTTCTTAGCACGTCCAAAGACTGATATGGTAGAATACGACATATCAAGTTGTAGAGATCCCTAGAGTTTGGCACCACAAGATGTAGACAACAACATACCATACTTAGGTGGTATATCAGCAACAACTACATCCATAAGAATGGTCTTAGCAGGATACTACACTAGGGAAACACATAGGTCTTTTATAATTCCTAGGCACTTAACTTGGCTTGAATCAATTGGAAGCAATTCTTTGTAGGGTCTAGTGATATCCAAGTTTAGCTTCTCCATAACGGATTTAGGTGTAAGATTCTGCGAAGCCCCAGAGTCTAGCATGGCATTATGTCAGATTTTATTGTGGATGTTAAGGCTAATGTAGAAGGGTGGTATCCCTCCTTCCATTAGCTTCCCATTAACATTAGGATCGAAAATTAGCCAAGGTTGATCATCAAATAGGTTAATAGAGTCTTCATTTTCAGCGAAGTTTAAAGATTTGCTTATTTGAGATTTGTAAGTTCCATGTTTTACCAGTTTTGTTAAAGGGACTAAGATTTTAAGTTTCACCACCTCTGCTCCCAAATTGAAAGGCAAAGGGGATTTATCTATTTGAACATTTGAAATCTTAGCAATGGGGTCCAAAGTAGTTTGTTCTTATTTTTCAGTGTTTAGAGTCTTTTTAATCGGATTTTCTAATATAATTTCTAGAGATTGTTCCACTATTTCCTTGAGGGGAACTAAAGTGGAAGGCTGCTCATTAGAAGGTTGGTTGTTGGTTACATCTTCAATGGTGGGACTGGCAGGGTTCTGATTTGATCTAGAAAGGATTTGCAGAGTTTTTGTAGCTGGAGGATTTTGATTTGCACCTTTCACATTCTTAGGCTGATTAGGTACTGCTTTCTTGTTTTGGTCCTAAACATTAATGTTCTTTTTTCTCCTCAAATTGTACTTTTTATGCACTTCGAAGATAGCGGAGTCATATGCTTGCTTACAATCGAAAGATTCTCTAGTTTGAGTCTGTAACTGTTGAAGCATGTATAAGTCCTGATCATCCTGAGTAAAAGAGATAGTTTCTTCATCATCTAATCCCACTAAGTTGATTTGGGTGTCTAGCTCAGGGTATTCTTGCTGGGAAGTTTCAGCATAATTCTCTTGGAAAGGAGGTCTAATGCTCTGATCAGGCCCATTTTTACCAATGTTTTGGTTCTGGTTCTTCCTAAAATTTGGATTCCTCACGGGAGGTGCCTATTCGCTATCCCAGTGATGCTTCTTATCAATGTTTTCTATTCTGTCCATTAATTTTTCCATTCCTTTAGCTAAAGCATCCATTTTTTTATCATAACGTGAAGTTTCATCTTTCAAGGGTGTTCTTCTCTTGTTTCTAACCATAGCTCTTTTGGATAGCAGATTAGCTTCTATGCTAACTGCAACACTTTGCATATCTTCTAGTGTAGGGGGATTCCTTTCTCTAAGTTGAAAAGCCATATCTGTGTCAAATCCATATACAAACTTAATCAGGGCTAAGCCATGTGGAGATCTAAGGTCAAGTGGTATTGCATTATATAAATTGTTAAACCTAGTACAGTAGTCCTGAACAGTTTCGTTTGGTCCCCTCTTGAGGTTTTCATATTTAGAAAGAATTTGAAGAGGGTTCTTTTTCTTTTCCCTCCTACGTAAAAATTGTTGGTAAAAAAATTCTAAACTATATATACTATTAGGAGGCAAAGATCTAAACCATGTTCTCACTTCTCCAGCTAGAGTTTGGGCAAAAATTCTCATTTGGACATCTCCTATGTCAATTTCATACAGTTAAAAATAATCTATCAGTTTCTTTGTGTGTTGTTGTGCTGTGTAAGACACAGTGCCATCGAATAAGACAATTTTACTCTGATAATATGTTGGTAAGGATCTTGAGGAGCAGGCATCATAAGAGGGGCATATCTGAGTGTCACAGCTCTAAGTTGGAAAGGATTGAGAACAGGAGTTGGGGTAACATGAGGATTTGGGACAACAGGTGTAATGGGTATTTGAAGGGTAGTGATAGGCTGATGGGGAAGTGAAGGGATGAATGAGGATGAGGAATGAACTTTAGAAGTGTGGGGAAATGATGGTGAGCTAAAAGAAGTTGAAGCTGTTTCAGAAAGTTCAAGGATTCTATCAGTAGTAAGGGATGACTAAGGGGAATTTAGAGTGTACTGATCAATTGACAAGTTTTCCCTTTGGACTTCAAGTTCTGTTGTAAATTCTGGATCTAGAACTATGTCCTCCAACTCACTCTTAGACTTGGTTATAAATAGAGAATGGTCAAAATTCTCATCAAAAGGGAGGTCTTCTAGGAACAACCACTCACTAGGATAGGAATTGGATCTAAATAAAGGTCTTGGGGTTAGTGAACTTTCTTGCCTTCTGATTATTCTCGGAATAATGTTAGGATTGTAAAATACAGGGGGAGGATTTAGATTCGCGTTGGCCCTATTATAGTGAGTTCTCCTTGAAGCCAAATTTTGAGCTTTTTCTAATTATTTTTCTTTTTTATGAATTTTTGAAGTAACTTCTAACAAACCCTTTAAGAGGCTTGAAATAAAAATTTGAATTTCTCAAAGGTTTATTAAGACTGGGGGTTTGAGTCCCTAGTATAGTTTCCACTCTGTTATCACTCAGATGTCTTCCCTAGAAGTTATTGAAGAAGGAATAGTCTGAGGTAACCATAAACCTAATCTTTTAGACTCGGGTTCTAGCCAACCTAATTCAAGAGAGGGCTCACTCTTTATAATTTAACTTTGTTTTGAGTAGGATTTCAGGCTAGTTGTTAATGTTTATGATGTTTTGGTTTTGATTGGGTGGTGAACTTAAGAAAATAGATGGGTATAACAAGTATTTAGGCCATTGGGCTATGGAGTCAATCAAAGAGTGACTTAACTAGATTAGATTGGTCACTAAAGTAAGAGTTCACAGGACAGGCTAGCGTAGAAAAAAGTAAATCAGCAAGTTCAAATGGATGAGGTAGTCCTAACCAGGGCAAATGACAATGAAGAATCCTTAACTAGGATTAAGATGAAGAAAAGAAGGATGATCAATAGTAAAGGGAAAATAAGAATCCTTTACTATGGACCAAAGGGGGGGAACTACGGAAGTAAGGGAGCAGTTAAGAATTCCTAGACAAAGATAGTTTAGCAAAAGACATATAGAAAGTAAACATTTCAAACAGGAAGCATTTAAGCTAATTATGAGATATCATTGCTTGTTTACTTTTCAAATTTTATAAGATACAGATGTGAATATTTATAACATGACAAGGAAACGATATTTAAACATGAAGATATAATACTTATTTGGTTCCAACCATGCACAAGAATCCAGTGAAATGTTCTTAGCTTTATTTCATAATCTAGTAAAAACAATCCAGTCTTGAATAGAATAGCTCCTTAGCTCGATATAAAATGTCTACAGAAATGTATTTTAATTTGCCCTAATTACTTCAATTTGTAAAGTATTTATACAAAAATATGTTACAAAATATCTCATAACTATATGAGAATTATTCTAGGAAACCAAAAATATCTTCAGTAAGAACATAGAGATAGATGGAAGACAACCTTCTTGTTGTCCCTTTTATTATGACTGTGTTGGCTCCTGTAATTCTTATTTGGGACTTTTAGTTGCTTGATACTTATATACTGGAATTACTTTATGTATTCTACCGACTGATACTCTTTACCGACTATACTTTGACTATGTTTTACCTATTTTTCCTAGCTGTTATATAGATTTACTTTAGTAACTTTATAGTAAATCTGTTACTTTCATCCACCATTCACTATCACGTAATTTCATCCTTATCATATTTCTATATATCTCATCACTTTTTGTATAATTAGAAAAATTTGGCCTATTGACAAACAAGTTCTTGACCTCATGCTCTATGAAAAATAGATTTTCCAAACTACCATATAATACCTTTCCAGTGGGCAAAGCGTTTACCCCCGAATCTATTAGTTTCATCCACCATTCATTGTCAGGTAATTTCATCCTTATCGTCTTTCTATATATCTTGCCAGCTTCTGTATAGTTAGAAAAAATTGGCCTATTGATGAACAAGTGCTTGACCTCATGCTCTATGAAAAACATATTTTCCAAACTACCATACAATACCTTTCCAGTGGGCAATGATTTTGCCCCTGAAGTGCTAGCTTGGCTAGTGGCCAACTTGTTTAGTCTTTTAATGTAATCCTCCTGAGTCATTAGCTTATCATGGATTACCATAAGACTAGGGAGTCCTTTTTCCCTCAAAATGCCAAACTTTGTCATAAATCTGTTAATATCAGCTTGGATGCTTTGACACCTTTTCTCCAGATTGAAAATCAAGTTCCTCTTAGTGAGAACCTTCTTTATTTCTATGACGGTTCCTGTTCTATCTTCTATCTCCAGTTCATCAAGATGATACCTGTTTCTGCTGTTGAGGAATGTTATCAATTGGTTGGCTTCTTCAGGCTTCTCTCCCAACTCTTCCATTGTCTTGTGGATTGCTTTTGTAGACACTTTTACCAGTTTAGTTTGTTCAAAAATTACTTGAATAGATGGCCAAACATCATTGATTGAATCAATGACGTTGGCCCATAGAATTTCCTTCATGTCTCCAAGTGCTTGCTGCAATGTCAAGTCTTTTTCAAAGACTTTTATTCTTTCTGCCATTCTTTGATTCTTATGAACTTATTCCTTCTATTGTATCTATGCAAGTTTGCAATCAATCTCCAAACTTGACACTTTTTCTCTAAGATTTTTAATCTCAATAGCTTGGATGTTAATTTCCTCATGGCTTTTACGAATTCATCTGTCTTTTCTGTGGATGTCCCTGCACTTGTTGATGTACATATAACTGGCAGACTAGTAGCTGATGGAACTGTTGGTGCTAAGGAAGTAGCCAATGTGGAGGGTACTACTATAGAGACTGTAGGGATTACAGTCTGAGGAGTGGTGGCCAACTCACTATGTCTAGACTGTATCATGTTATCCAACTCTTTTTCTATTTCTTTTAGTTGTTCATTCAGATTAACGACTAAGTCCATAATCTCTTCCTCCTTCTAATTTTCCAATACTTCAGTTCTCTAAGGATGATGTAGAGGAGGAATCTTGAGCTACTTTTTTAGTGGAGCTCTGTCATGATTTTTCTTTTTAATAAACTTTTATGTAACTTCACATCCTTAAGACCATGCCCCAGTTCTATGACTAAGTCCTCTAAGGACTTTATTCTGATATCCTTGTCCTGTGAAGAGAACTTCTCTAATTGGAATTGCGCTAATATGTTATTCAATGAATTTTGGAGTTGGTGAGCTGCAATTGCCTTGTGGATCAAGGTGGAGTAGACCATTTCCCCAGTCTGCTTGTGTAATTCTATTTGGTAAATACGATGGATATCCTTTGCCAATACTTCAAGGTCTGTTTTCAAGTAATCTGCAATTGACCTAGGCTATTGTGTAGTTTGCTTCATGAAAGTCATCTGCATTTTACCCTCTTTCACATCAAAGGCTGACATTAGCCTTGTTTGATTAGTAGGAGTCATTTTTTGGTATGTGCATAGCTTTGGGCCTTCAATATTTCATTCTTGGCCTTTATTTCTTTATATTTCTCTCTAATGTCTTGGCTCTGGCCAATAGGAGCCTTGAAGGAGGATACTTCCACGCTTTTTTGTCTTTCTAGCATTTGAGCCTGTGAGGTGTAAGGCTCTTGTGTACCTCTTGAGGGAGTGGTCTACCTACTTTATGCTATTTCTACACCTGTAGTTCATGTTGTTTCTTCAGTGAAATCGTATTCTAAAAATGGATTCAGCCTTTGCCTCTTGACATAAGTTTTGGCAACAGGTCTGCTAGAAGGAGTGGCCTCCTCTCTATCTCTTTTAGGATTTCTCTCATCATTTAGAGGAGTCTGTAAAATAGGTCGATTACTCATGATATGTTCTAGTTGAACAAGTTCTTCTAATATCTCTGGCTACTCTGATGGCTCTTGCACTTGAGGTCCTTCTTCTGTTGTTTGCCCATTGTTTCCCTATGATTCTCTTTGAGATTAGGACTCTCCTAGCACCTTTACAAATGAATCTTCATCAAGTCTTCTTTCTAAATCAATCAATACATTATTGACAACAACTTTTGTGCTATCTCAGTCTACAAAAGTGTTTTCCACCCATTCTTGTTGATTTACATACTGTTTAATTTTAGGAATTCTATTGTGGATATAAGGAGATAATTTGTTCTTTTGTCTCCTATCGCAAATGGACTCTAAAGCGTCACAATTTTAGATAAAAATTTGTTTCAGTTTATCCTTTAGAGGATTTCTCTTACTTCCTTTCCTGCTTCCCTACTATTACATATGAAGGGGCAAAGATGTTATTTTATCCTAAGTTGAGCTTTCTTCTTGGCCTTCACAAAATGCACCTCATTGGAATTAATCATTTGCCTGTAGTACTCTAGAGCAAACAATCTCGTGGTAGGTATCTGGGAAATTTGTAGGGAGCCAACTCCCATCCATATATTCTGATTTTAGTGTGGTTTTGGTACAAGTACCAATATCTCACTCTATATTGTTTAGACATCTGTAGGACCCTCCTAATATCTGCACTGATTCTAGGGGGAGGGCTTCCTAATAACATAGTTGCCACTGGGTGCTCAAAGAGATCTATGGAATAAGTATAAGAATATTGAGATTCATGTAGGTGGATTAATGAAGTCTAGAAGACCATTGATCTAGGGTTGCCTTTGGTATCAAGCTTTTGGAGTGTGATTGGGAATTTGTAAGCTTGATAATACAGGAAAAGATAATATAAAACTAAAGAATATTTGCACACTCTTTCATTATCCATCCTCATGAATTGATCATGCATTTTATCAGTAATGAACATAGCATATTCAAACATGATGGTTGGGGGCTACCTAAGAGAGTAGATGGACATAAAGGCTATAATAATTTCATCAACAAATTCACTTATAGTCTGGTGTAACATATTGGATATCATTTCTATGATGTCTCAGCCAAGATCAGAGTATATAGTCTACATGTAAGGGGGAGGGTCCTTTGGAATGTATTGTTCTTCCCTAATGAAGGTCTTGCATAACCGAGCAAGTTTAATTGAGGTGAGTGTAGGTAATCTATTAAGAAAATCTCCAAAAAAAGGAAGGGTCAAGCTTTCGCTTGGTTGTAACTACAACATTTCATTTATGTACTCAACATTGATGGCAAATAATACAAAATGATTAGGGGTCATCACTACCCTTTGGCAGGAATTATAGTTCATATGGAAGTAATGGATAATCTCTTGGAAGACATGAACTCTGGGGAATTGGTAATTGGGTGAACCTAATTCCCAAAGTCCTATGTAGTCTGCATGGTTCAGGTACTGGTCTCTGTACCTACAATATAGTTTCAAAGGGGATTCTTGGACAGAGGTATCCTTAATCTGAAAATTTTTATTTGCCAATGGGAGATGGTCTAAGTCCATGTGGGGAGTAGAAATTGGTAGGATATTCAGTGCAATGGGAGGAAAGATCCCTGTTTCTTGTGGATTCAAGGACGGGGGCAAAGAGTTTTAAGTGAAAGTGGGGAAAACTAGTATAATTCAGAGTATTTCGAGTCACTAGGCAACTATCTTAATGAATTACCTAGTAATTTAAAGAAATTGAGTGCAGGTTCGGGAATAAAAAAGGGTTTCTCAACGAATTTGGGTAAATACCTCGTTTCAGCTTTGAATAGAGTGATGAGCGACTGTGCATGGTTTGCAAGAAGTGCATGTGACTGAAAGATGGTCTAGAGTTTCAGCAGCTTCAGCAGGTTGGCAGTTGGACGTGGGGTGATAGTTATACATGCTCTAGTGCTTGGATGGAGGTTTGAGTTGTCTTTTTAATGATAAAACTAAGAGCAATGAGTTTTTTTGGTTTTATTCGCAAAGTCCACTATTTTGGTGGGTACACGGAGAAAGGGACATTTGGCATTAAGCGGGGGATGTGATGTTTTGTCATTTAGCAGGAGGCAGTAAGCGGGATCATATCACATTGCTTTTGGGCTTGAGTGGTTTTGGGGGGAGGCTACCCGTTCCCATTCATCGGGCATCACATAGAAGCGAGGTGAGTAGTCAAACAACCCATATCGAGCGGGTAAAGAACAACCTTCAAAGGCCACCAAATATGAGCATTGACCGTTGGATCAAAAGGGATCAGATCGTATGGTGACCGAGATGATGATTTGATATGAAGTTTAATGGAGGGGCCCGACGGGTTTTTAATGTGGTGGGATTTAACTAATGAAGGATTGTGGAGTTTTAATGATGTCAGGACTGATTTCATTGGAGGGCATAGGTTATTAATTAACCACTGATTGATAATTAATCTCTTTTATTCGGTGGTGGGTCTTGGTTATTAATTAGCCACTGATCGACTTAATTAACCCATTAATCATTAGGTTAATAAAGTTTATGTTTCAAACTTTGATGATGGGATATTAAAATTAAAGGGGTTTAATAAAATATACGGGAAAGGGTTATTTTTGGGATTTAATACATAAATTTAACGTTAATATGAAATAAAGGCCGAAAATAACTTAGCGTTAAGTACGATGTTCCTTTATAATTCATTGGCTTTCTATAAACACATTATAACTTACGCTTAGTGTTATTTTTGTGTGTTTTTTAATAAAAAAGGGTATCCATGGGCGTGATTACTTTTCCTTAGGTAAATGGTGTTTTAACCTTTTGGAAAAGGAGTTTTAAGGAAAAATCAGTGAATTATGGAGGCTGTCAATTCTTGTGAGAGGAATTTTATTACTTAGGACCTATAAGTTATTAGGCCAAGGGTCCGGTCCCTCCAGAAGTCAAAGAAATGCTCTGAGCCCCTTTAACTTAAGGTTTTATGTAATTTAGGACTTTCCTTGAAAATTAGCTAAGTGAAAAATGTAATGAATGAGGGAGGTTAATCAATTTGACTTTGTGTGCTTTGGTCAATACTCAATTATCATCAATACTTTATAAATTTGATGATGAAGGTAAATGATATATTTTAATCTAATCAATCATCATAATTCTGCAACCATTCAACTACTTACCCATCGACTAATCCTACCATTTTTTCTACTTTTTATCAGGGTGCACTTAAGTTGGCAAACCCTTATCAAACCTTTTATTTTCTTTTTACAAAAGTAATCTATCTAAGTCTATCCTTATCACATCCAAGGGCTCAGATTAAACAGTTGAGCTCCTTTTATTTTCTCTACATATCTACTTATCTACCAAGATTAAACAATTTAGTCAGATTTTATTCTCTATTTCTAAGCATGAAATAGCCAAGTTTAAACATTTTGACTATCCCTGGATTGTGTCAAAAGTAACAAGCTACACATAATATTTTTATTATACATCAAATTAAATGGTAGTGGCATTTTTACTCGAACACTTTCATGGTCTTTTTCTTTTTCCTTGGGGTTCATTTTTTCATTTTTTGACCTTTTTCATTCCTTTTGTCCTTTGATTTTTCTTTTAGGACATTCCCTCTTTACATTTTTTAATTTTTAATTTTTATTTTTTGAATATGGAAACATTTGCAGAAAGCAAAGGTACGTCCATATTACATATTTGACCTTAGCCATTCAAAAAGTATGACTCCTATTGGTACAGGAACCTAACAGATTCCAAAAATTAATATGTGTTTATCATCAATTTTATTTCATCAAATATTTATACTTTCCTTTTCCATGGTTATGTTTGTTGGTGCACTAAGATGTATTTTTATAAACAACCTTAATTCCTACATTAATTGTCAATCCGAGGCGAATCTTTTTATTTCAAGAGTGTCAGCACTATATATGTAGTGAATTCAGAGGTTAAATAATAACAAATTGTTGCAATTTCTAATGACTATCTTATTAAAAATCAATCCAATCAACTGTAAAAGAAGTAATTCTAAAAGAAATTCATAACGCAATCTGCAATTCTATTTAACCTATCATGGAAGCAAATAGATATGAATACAACTTGTAAAGAATCACACTTGCCAGTTTTAACTAGAATTGAAGCTAACTCGCTCACTCATGAAAGAGAATTGTAAAAATTAACAACAATGGTAATTGAACAAAAAATCAAAAATAAACAACAAATTCTAATTAAGTGGTAAATCCTAATTAAGCAATAGTTCTGAATTGAACAACACTTTTGAATTGAACAACAATTTCAAATTGAACAACAATTCCAAATTGAACAATAATTCTAAATTGAACAGTAATTCTGGATTGAACAACAAATCTGAATTGTACAACAATTTCGAATCGAACAACGATTCTGAATTGAACATCAAACAATATAGGAATATCAAATTTTATCTAAATAGCAAATGACTGTAGGAGCATAAAGCAATTAATTATATCTATGAAACCTATGATAACATTACTTGAAAAGAACAACGATCTGAGCTAGAACTATCATCACCGATTCAATCAAAAGTATTACTCTCATATAACACACGAATCAATCTAAATCTCTAATGAACAACAAAAAAAAATTGAATCATCAATCCTTACAATAATCAAATTTAATACTAACTTAACATTAACGAGTAATCAAGAATGAAATAGAAAAGATTATGACACCGGTGAAGCAATAGATCTTCTCTTGACCAGGCCCAAAGTCGCCAGAAGTCTTCGCTAAGAGATACTCATAATATAAAGATGAATTAAACGCAACCTTTATTCATTAATATAAGTAACCAAGTTACAACATCCAAAATAATAGTATTATATGTCAAAAAGAATAATTACAAACTATGTAATTCTGAACCCTATGTAGTTTTTCCTTTCGGCCTTATATATTACATTTAGAAAGTAAATAGATAAAAGTGAATCCTCAGGATTAGGGGATCCTGAGGATTTTGCTATACTTGATTTGATTCTATCATAAAATAGCCATTGTTTTGCCCAATCTTCCGATGTCCTTCCTTGCCTCTGATGATGTCGCTTTCCATTGTGAGATGTTGTCGCTCTGTTGATTGGGAAGCCATCACTTAATTCATGACTTCTGCACATAAAGATAGTAAAAATCAGTTTCTCCCGCTTAGATTCATCTAATTTGTTACTGATTACTATTACTTGACATTAGCTATTATTTCCTCTACTTTTATTCATAAACATAGATAATCATGTGAGGATGAGTGCTAAATAAAGTGATTACCAAGGAGAAAACATACTTTTTCATGACCTAACATACTCTGCAGCTTACCTTGTTGCATGACCTTATGCAATTAAATACTTGAGGTGCAGCTGAGTTAGGGAATAGGCAAGAGATACCTCCTCCTTATAATTTTTGAAACCATTTTTCTTCTTTAGTATAGCAAAAGTCTGGTTAATGTCTTGATCCTTCAAGGTGTAGTCACAACGATACTTCTCTGGAGGATACCTTATGATTGGAGTTCTATACCATTATCCTATCCATTCCTGCTCCGTTGTTAAGACCATGTTACTGTACTTATGGAAATGAAAGGAGGTAGCTTTAAAGTTCTGGTACCCAAATGGTTCTTACTTTCTAAAAGTAATGTCGGAGACTTCCCACCTTTGCCTAGATGCAAACAAGTCTTCCTCCTTAATCTCTCAGAAGTAATCCTTTCCATCTTGTATAATATTTTTGTGAAGTGGCCCCAATTATCCCACAACACCATCTCACTTCATGAATTTCTTGTGTCTGACTGAATGATGTTGGGGTTTGGTAGGTTCCCCTCTCACCCATAGGTCGATTCCTTTTCTTCATGCTTTTTAGAAGTATTGTGAGCCTTCACCTACGTGAGTTGATTAGTAACAAAAGAGAGAAATTCTTGGAGTTTTACATCCCCTATAAAGGGGCTAGGGTTGTTGTCTCTATCATCTTCTAGAAATAAATTGTGCATATAATGTTCACACACAAGGCGTTGTACCTATTCATTTTGTTCTTTGAAGCATTTGACATAGTCCAGGGTAGTTTTCATTTCCATGGACTTCCCAACCTTAACAACTTTGACTTTCAGTAGGAGGTATCTCTCCAGGAGGAATAGGGCATAATTTTTAGCAAGGGCTCTACATGACAGGGTGTCTGAATAAAGAGAGAAACCCATTTCCAACTTCTCTTTAGCCTGATGTAATTTGTCCCATGCTTTCTCAACCTTTTTCTATTCAGCCTTGTACTGAGAGAAGGTCTCATCCTCAATCATTATGAGTGCCTAAAAATTTTTCTTTAATTCTTGATGTATCCATAGGGGCACTACCTCATCCTTGTGTTGGGGTAATTCCTTCTGAACCTTCAATAGTTCATTCTGTAGTCTGCTAATAAATGCCTCCCTTACTAAGGGAATATAAGCAGGTGTCTCCTCTATTTGGGCATCATTATCTTGTGTCTCTATAGGCTTAGTTTGGACAACAACCTTAACTCCTTCCTTAGTTATGCAACAATCAATTGGGATGCTTTATTCAACATCAGTCTGAACATCAATGTTCACATTAGGGTAGTCCATTTGGGTCTCCTACGTACAAACATAGGGGTCTTCAGTTTGCATTTCACTATCCTCTACAAGACATGGCTCTGTCTAAGTTTGCTTTGGATAGACCAAAAGAACCTCAGTTTGGGCTTTAGCATCCTTTCTAGAACAATGTTCTGTCTATGTTCCTATGGTCTATTTTTCTACTTTCGAATTCCTGGCTCTAATGGCCTCTTTTAACCACTGTCTTAGCTGCCTAATTATTCTCTTATGTTTTCTATATTTTTTTAGCATTTTTCTAAGCCTATCTTTGTAGGAATTATTTATTCTAGGACTTCCAATAGGGGGTGGTGCAGCTACATTTTCCTCAGGTTCATGCTCGGGTGGCATTGTGTCAGCATCAGGGAGGGTTTCAACTGGAACTATATCTCTTGATGGAGCTTCACCTTTTAATTCTTTTTTGACATGAATTTTATCTCAGGAGACCCTAATACAATGGTGTCTCCTTGCAGTTATCATTCTCTAGGTTTTCTTCTGGGTAGGCCTCCTCCTCAGGGGACTTAAAAAAAATAGTATTTCCTAGTTGATTTTCATCTCCCAGGGTCTCATCTGTAGGATTTTCTTCAGCTGGGGGGTCCACTGGACATATGTCTAGTGTCTTATTTTCTTCTCTAATAGCTTCCTCTTCATGCACCTCGGCTTCAAAGGGTTTTTCCATAGAAGGGATTGGTTCCCCTTGTTCTTCCAAGAAATTAGTAAATGCTAGGGTTTGATCACAACCAGGGCTATCAGTAGAGGCAGACTAATTGGTGGTACAATTCTATCCTTAAAAATTCTCAGATTGTTCACTTCCCTCGCCAAACATACCCATGTTTTCCAATACCCTAAACACCTCTTCTTCATAGTCTTGCAAACGGGTATTCTCCGGGCTTGTAGGTGGTGTGAGTGATGTGCCGACCTCATTTGTCTTAATTGGGGTATGCCACTGGGACTTCACCCGTGCAAAGTATCTGTGTTTTTTTTCAGTTCAAAGGCATAGAGGAACTTTTCCTCCTACATGTCCTTCTCGAAAATAGGGTTCTAAGCCCTTATTGTACTAGGTTAACTGCTACTGTGCTAGTCCATGTATGATAAGAAATTTAACCAGTCCATGATGACTGATGATAGTGCATGGTTCCTTAGCTTTCCTAACTCATTGAGTAACATCATGCAATAGATAATTCAAATAAAACAGAAAATTAACTAAAATTTCTTGTTTTAGGATGGCTAGAAATTTGAGTTGATGGGGCTTTACCACATCTTGGTGACCATCGTAGGTGATGTACCATTGCACGATGACTTCCAACTCCTACCAAGTCTATCTTAATGCTAAAGGGTTAATCCCTTTCCATGTTCGTGTTGATTTCTCATCTAGGTCCTGAAACATTGCAACCGCATTGTGCAAATCGACGTCCTTTTCTATCCACTTTGTTCCCTCATCCAGAAGTCCAGTGACTTTAGATATGACCACTTCAGACACTGTTATATTCGTGCCTCTTACTGTGGTGTTGCCATTCTGCAAATTCTGCAAGAATTTGAGTGTCATTTCTACGTGAAATACCTGCAATTTATTCATATATTGCAGCGATCCTACATGCCTGAGAATTGCATGAGCCTATTCTGATACCTTGAATACTGAGCGATCATTTCAGATAGCTATGCCTCCCATGGTTGCTATGTTGCTGTGATTGATTCTCCTGCATCGACTTCTCCTTCTCTTTCCCAAATTAGAACAACAACAATGATCGTTAAAGCAATCAACAGGAAACATGACATTGAATTGGGAATTAACAACATATACAGTCAAGTCATTTGTCTCATCAACCATTTTTGACGCAGACCCATAATTAATTTGCATGCCATCCATATTTATTATGCATATCCAATCATCATGCAGCCTTTACCTGAAAATCAATTTAATAATTAGCATTCAATTATTGATAATTGTTTCACACGTTGTTCACATGCAAACCATCCCCCCTCCAATGGGAAAAAGGATGTTGATGTCCACCAAGAATGTGAATAGAAAGCACATGAATTGAGGATTCATAAATGTAGACAACCAATCCAGAAAAGTGTCGCAATTTATGATAAAGAAATTAAAGCAAGACACGAATCAGAGGTAAAAGTGGTCAAAAAAGATAAAAATAGATATCTACATTATTATGTGAAGAGATGTTCACCATAAGAGGTATTAGTAATGGACACATAATTTGCGATAAGCAATAATGACTCTCATGAATTGATTGGACAAATATCTAATATAATGAATATGTGACATAAGTTACCATGCATATGGGCTTGTAAGTGTGTTGTTCAAATGGGAAACCCTTTTAGAAATGAATCCATAGGTAGCAATAGAATAGAGAGAATTTGGCAGTGTAAGATAATACTCCAATACCATAAGTAGAGCCACTGTTGCCAGCAGGCATTCATATCCTCGACATGGTTGCTTTTTAACCCCACAAATGAGCCAAAATCCTCCTTTTAATATGTAGTTGATTCTTCATTTTATTCCACAAAGAGACCACTATATTGGCGTGGTGACCAGATGATCATAGTGCCATTTACTAAGATATAACAAAATGATCAGGCTCGCTCGTAATGAGACCCTCTGTCCTTTTGACAGTTTTTAATCATCAAGAAGGTCATTACCTTGGTTTGGTGGCCAAAAATGGAATATCACTTGTTAGATCATGGTAGGTTGGCTCATGATGAGACCCACTCTCCTCTTTAAGGCAATGTTCATTGCAATTGCATAGTTCTTTATTTGTATTTTTCTCATCTTTTGATGTTTTTATAAAAAGAGGGAGGCTCATTTGCTCCTTAAGAGTCAAGGATGGTGTAAGAAGTAAAAATATACCAAAGAAAGGTTATACTCTTACCCCCATCTCATCATTTTGAAGGGATTTGTCCATTTGAAAGTGTGGTAAATAAGCCAACATGGTTTGAAATAATGAATCATTTTATGGTATGTGCAAAAAAGATGTCTAGCTAGTCATTATAGAGATCCACCATATCAGCTTTTGGATAAATATAACCATCAAGAGGCTTCATAAATCATAATAGTGTTGATATTGCTATTTTTCTTTATGTTAGGCACAAATACACTCAGATGGTATTTATTCAAAACATAAAAGAAAAAGAAGATGACATAATGATTGGCAATGAATCGAATAAAAGAAATCACAATTCACCCTAAAATAAACATAAATATGTTGTTCAATTGATTGAATGACAATCATTCAATCACTTGAAGAGCAAAAATCGACAAGAGAGAAAAATTGTTGTTGAATTGATTGAACATAAAAGATTGAACGGAAAACATGCAAGACTGATGTTCAAATGATTGAACAGTAATCGTTCAATCATTTGAATAGAAAATATCAATAAGAAACGAAATGCAAAAGTCTTTTTCAATCGATTGAACAACAATCGTTCAATCATATGAACAGAAAATAAATTGAAAATAAAACTCAAAAGTGTTGTTCAATCAATTGAACAACAATCATTCACTCGTTTGAACAAAAAAAATTGAAAAATAACAAGTGAAAAAGTGTTGTTCAATTGATTGAACAACAATAGTTCAATCATTTGAATAGATAAAATTAAAAAATAAAAACATAAAAATGGTGTTCAATTGATTGAACAACAATCGTTCAATCGTTTGAACAATGAAAATTAAAAAATAAAAACACAAAAAGTGTTGCTCAATCGATTGAATACCAATCGTTCAATCATTTGAACAATGAAAATATAAAAATGCAAAAGGTGTTCTTCAATCATTTGAACAAAAAATATATAAAAACGCAAAAGGTGTTGTTTAATCGATTGAACAACAATCATTAACTTGTTTGAATAGTGAAAATATAAAAACATAAAAAGTGTTGTTCAATTGATTGAACAACAACCATTCAATCATTTGAACAATGAAAATAAAAAAGACAAAAAGTGTTATTCAATTGATTGAACAACAATCGTTCAGCAAAAATATAAAAATGTAAAAGTGTTGTTCAATTTATTGAACAAACATCATTCAATCATTTAAACAACAAAATCAAAAAATGCAAAAATTTTTCTCAATTGACTTAACAACAATTTCCACACATAAACATAATTGTTGTTCAAACGATTGAACAATAATCGTTCAATCGATTAAATAACACTTACCAAGCACTAAAATCAAGAAAAAACTAATATTTACATGGTGGTACCCAACTAAATTACAATCAATAAAAAATAATTTATAAATTATTTACAATTAAAAAAAAACTCAATTTTGTGAAAGAAAAGTTGCGGGGTCATCACTCTCTCCAGCTAAGATTTGCATGGAGGGGTCCTTGCGTACCGATTGGTAGAAAGACTCTTTGGTGAGTGGTTTGTGGTAGAGATGCACTCGATTCCCATTCACCTTAAAAGAATGGCCAGACCCGTCAATGTTATTCAAAGTAAGAGTGCCATTGTTATGTACTTCTTGAGTCTCATAAGGGCTGAGCCATCTTCTTTGCAACTTGCCCAAGAATTCCTGGAATCTAGAGTCATAAAGGAGTGCTCAATTCCTTGTTTGAAATGTCTTCTTCTTGATAAGGATATCATTCTACTTTTCCCTTTGTTACTAAATAATTGCAGCCCGTTGCAAAGCTAGTAGTCAAGCTTCATCTAGTTCATTGATTTGTTGCAGTCACTTGGTTTGGGCTTCTGTTAAATCCAACCCCACTTCCTAAGCCGTTCTTAGAGTCTTTATTTCGAATTTGATTAGAAAAATATGTTCTTTGCCGAACATGAGCTGGTACAAAGAGTATCCAGTAGTATTCCTCCAAGTCGTGTGATAGGCCTACAAGGCCTCTAGCAATCTAGCAACATGGTCTTGCCTATGTGTTGAGACTCTTTTGGCTAGAATCACTTCAATGACTTATTGGTGCATTCGACCTACTCATTTGCCTACGAGTGATATGGGGAAGTGACCCTATGTGTAATGTGATGGTTTCTAAGAGTGGCAGTAATCTTGTGTCCTATGAATTGCCTTCCCCCATCTATTATCACTTCCCATGGTAAGCCATATCACATGAATAGCCTAAAGAGGAATTTAATCACGGCTTCCTCTATGGCTCTTGGTAAATCTACTGTTTCAACCCATTTCGTCAGATAATATGTTGCAACCAATATGTAGGCTTTCTGATTCGATGGTGGATGGAATGTACCAACAAAGTCCAACGCCCATCGTTCGAAGGGTTATATGACTAGTTGGGGTTCTAAGGACATTTCATCAGATTAGCCAGGCTGGCCCATCCTTTGGTAGCTATCACAAGCTTGAGCACATTTCTTAGCATCTTTAAAAATAGTTGGCCAATAATAGCCCATATGTAGTACCTTATTCCCTGTCCTTCGATCTACAAAGTGACCTTCGTAGGGCTCATCATGGCAAGCTTTCAGGATGCCATAAATCTCATCCTCACAATTGAATCTGTGTATACACGTGTTAGACCCTATGTGAAAAATATATATGCTAATCCAAGAGAATCGGGAGCTATGCTAAATGATTTATTTCCTCTCCCTTTTTGTCAAATGCCTGGGAAGTTTCCCTACTACCAAATAATTTGCCACATGTGTGTACCATGGCGTCTTGACTGTCACGGAAAACAAATGTTCATTTGGGAATTGGTCATCCACTGCTAGTGGATCATTCACCTTTGGGATTCAAGACAGAAAATCAACAACTAGGTTTTCCCTCACCGGACGATCCTTAATAGTAATGTCAAATTCCTACAAAAGCAATAGCCAATGAGTCACTCAACCAATTGTGATAGGTTTGTTAGCTAAATACCAAATGACAGAGTGATCAGTATACATAAAAAATTGGTAGCAAGTTATGTAATGTCTAAATTTGTTTATTGTATGAATAATGGCTAAGAATTCTTTTTCTGTTATTGTATAATTAAGTTCTGCAGGAGTGAGATTTTTGCTAATATAATATAGAGTATACGGCTTCCTATCCTCTTCCTAGGCGAGGGCAGCATGTATAGCTGCATCTAATGCATTTGTGGATATGTGAAAAGGCAACTCCCAATTTTTTCCACGTAACACTGGTGTCACCGATACTAGCTTCTTTAAACATGTAAAAGTTTTTTCGCATTCGTCAAACCAATTGAAATCAACATTTCCAGTCAAAGGATATGAAGGTGCAACAATTTGTGAAATTTTTTTAATAAACATACGATAAAAGCCTGTATATCCTAGGAAACTACGTGCCTCTGTTTGAGTACAGGGAGTAGGTAGTAAAAGCATTACCTATATTTTTGTTAGTCTACCTATATCCCTGCTACAGAAATATAATGTCCCAAGATTACACCTTCATCCATCATCATGTGACACTTGACATTGCTTAAACATAACCTAGTAGCAATGCATCGTTCTAAAACCTCTTCTAATGTTTGCATTTCTTGATCAAAGTCATCCCCATATGGAGTAAATTCATCCATACATACCTCAATTCCTTCGTTTATCAAGTTAGAAAAATGCTAAGTATAGCTATTTGAAATGTGGTTGGGACATTGCATAAGTCGAATGGTAATACTCTATAAGTGAACATACCCCAGGGATAGCTGAAGGTTGTTTTATCTTGGTCTTCAGGGGTGATATGAATCTGATTGTAGCCACTGAAGTCGTCTAGGAAGGAAAGGAATTTCTTCCCTGCCAAGATATCTAGGACTTGATCAATAAATGGGAGAGGGAAATGATCTTTCTATGTTGCCTTGTTCAATTCCTGGTAATATTCACAGATGCTCCATTTCCCATTTTTCTTGGGGACGACCACCAATGGAGAGACCCATTTTCTATCTGAAATAGGTTAAATTAAATTCACATCCAACAGCTTCTGTAATTCTTCTTTCACAATATCCTTAAGGTGCGGATTCAATCTCCACTAAGGCTGTCAGATAGGTCGAGAATCCTTCTCAGTACAAATGTGATGAGTACACAACTATGGTCTATACCCTTCATATCGGGATAATCCCAGGAAAAATACCATTTATATTTTTGTAGGATCCGAATGAGCTTTTTCTTTTGATTACTGTCCAAGCTATCATTAATGTTTAAAACTTTGCCTAGTTCAATTTCCACTGGCTTGCTATTATGAACAATGGTCATCTGGATGTGTTGATCATTAGTGTCCTTCAATGGATCTTTTGAGGCTTCATTTTCAAGGATTTCTTTCAACATTTGATACTTTGTGTTACTCACATCAGTTGGGTAATTGATGAAATTATTGATAACATCATCTTCAGTTTGATCTTTGAAGTCTAGTACCTCTGCTACTATGAGTGGTGAATGGATGCTTTCTTCCAAGTATGTTGGTGGTTGTTTACATACTTTTATAATGGGCAGACTTGGTTTGGCAAGGGGGTTATACAATAATATTTTTTACAACATCCCCCTTTCCAATAGTCATGTCGCCCCTCTGGTAGCCTATATATTCATCCATTGTAGCCAGCCAAGGTCAGCCCAGTATCAGAGTTTTCCCATCCGATCGACTCTTTGGGTTTATATCAAGAAAATCTACTAGATATTCCCATGAATCAATAGAGATCGTGATATCTTGTAAAGTTCCTTCTAGCCTTACCACCGAATGATTAGCAAGTTCTAGTAAGGTGGTGGTTGGTTCCAAGGCTATAATACCAAGTTCTTAACAAGTTTCTGTTGTTAAAATATTAATGGTTTCACCCAGATCAACTAGCGCATTGGGAAAAGAGTAGCCATATATTTGAACTATCACTATGCGATTTCTAGGATCCTCATACTTTACCAAAGTTTCCTCTCCCAAGAATAAATGAGAAAAGGTTCCTACAACATGGATGGTGGGTGAAGTTTTTGCTTTCCTCACAAGCTTCTTTAAACATAACTCTTTAATTGTTTTAACATAGATGGGAATATCATGAATGTCCTGGAGGAGTGGAATTTTTATACAAATATTTTTCAGTTCCCATACAAGATCAAAATTTGGGTACACAATCGGCTTAGGTATCCTTAACCTTTCAGGGAATGGGGGAGAAGTGACTATGAGTTCCTCTCGATCTTTCTTCTGATCTATCTCTTCTCCTTGTTTCATTTCAGTATCAATTACAAGTGTTGGTATATGTACAGGTGGTGTTTCAATATCAATTGATGGTTGATCCCTATTTTCCTTAGGGGTGATGATACATCCTAACCTCAATCTAAGTTCATTACATTCTTTTTGCTCAATCTCATAGTCTGAGCTTTCTATAATTTTTACCAGCTGGACCGGTCTGTTATTGGGATTTGGATTTGATTGAGCTGGCAATTAAGGGCAAAGAGGAGGTTGAGGATTTTTTTTGTAATGGATAAGGAGTTGAAAATGTGGGTTGAGGTTGAGGACCTATCCCCATAGGAGTGTTGGATATTCCCAAAGGTGGCTACCATTTTGTAGACCAATTCGGGTTTTGAGAAGTGGAGGCAGACCACTGGGATTGATAGGGATTGTCATGCCAAACAAGAGTAAAAGGAGAATTTGGCTAGCCAATACCAAGAAAGGATTGAGTTGACCATGGATTCATAGGGAAGGGCTTAGGTTTCTAATTCGAGTAGGGTGATCGGCCTTGACATCCTGCCCTAGGGTTCTATTGCTCATTAAACTGTGAAGAAGGAGAGAATTGGAATGCATCTTGTGACATAACTGGAGGTTTGGCCTACCACTATCATTGTTGGTTCATTAGATATACTACCTTTGTCTCTTATTCTACTTCCGTGAACACTACTTTCAACCCCAAGAGCGATGGACATTGTTCAATAGTATTGAGTTGACCATGGATTCATAGGGAACGGCTTAGGTTTCTAATTCGAGTAGGGTGATTGGCCTTGTCATCCTGCCCTAGGGTTCTATTGCTCATTAAAATGTGAAGAAGGAGAGAATTGGAATCCATCCTGTGACATAACTGGAGGTTTGGCCTACCACTATCAATGTTGGTTCATTAGATATACTACCTTTGTCTCTTATTCTACTTCCTTGAACACTGTTTTCAACCCTGCGAGTGATGGACATTGTTCAGTAGTATGATCCTTGGTACAAATAGCGCATGTCTAAACCATGTCTAGTGGAACTCACATTGGTTGCGCTTCTTCCGAAAGCATGGACACAAAATGACCAAGTTTTATTCTGCTAAAGCTTGTTTTTGTTTAACCTATAGGACATCTAGCTGCATCATGAGGGTGCCTAGGATGTCTGTTTTGAAATATTCTACGAGGTTATTGATTTCCATTAGCATTAGTCATCCACTATGTGGATTGCTACCCCTGCTCATGGGATCTCGACTTGTTTCTCCTGTGCATGACCTTCCTCGCGAACACCTGATACAAAAGTAAACGATTTTATCATAATCTTCTTGACAAATATCTCATTTCCCCATTAAATTTAGTGTTTCTAGCCATTCCTCTTTCATTCCATTAATTAAGGTAGCTCTTAGGACTTCTTTTGGTAGGGTAGTGTGTGGAGATCTCTGCAAGTTATAATGAAACCATTTGACGTACTCTTCTAGAGTTTCATTATCCTTTGCAGCCATCTTACATATTTCAACCTTTAGCTCCATAATCTTACAAAAGTCCTGGTATCAAGTGAGGAAGGCAGTTCTCATAACGTTCGAAGAATTAATAGTACATCCACCTAGACTCATGAACCATCCTAAAGCTACTCCTTTAAAAGTAGAAGGGAATAGTTTTAGCTTTTCGGGGTGAGTGGTGTAGTCATACCCTCTACAGAGGATGTCAAATTCGAACAGAAAGGCATCAGGACCCTCTATGATCATTCCATGAAAATTTTGGATGCTCTGCAGAGGAATAGCCTTCATGGGGGCATTGGCCACTTGGTTGACTATGGGGTATTCCAATGCCAAGGTTTGACGTTGATGTGGTTGGTTTTCCATTTGGTCAAAGATGTGCCAATATTCTTCAAGAATTTCAGGGGGGGCTTTTCTAGTAAGCTGAGGATTAAAAACACAAGATGGCTTTGCACCGATGCCTAGATCTAGGACCATAGGAGACCTTTTTTCAGATAGCTGAGGTCCCGCCTTAGCAGTTCCACTGGTTTCTCCTTCTCCTTCTCTTAAGTTACAGGATTTTCCCTCTTATAGAGGATCCAAATGTAATCTTACTATAGCTTGAAGACTCTATTCAGATCCTCCAATTTGGCTTTGAATTTTAGCAAGAGTTGTAGATGGTCAGCCTATTGCTTGAGGGATTACAGTAGGAATTTTTCTAGTTACAACCCAGAATCCTACTGATGCTTGAGACTTTGCTTTCCTCACAATTTTTTCTATAAAGGTCGTTCTCCCAAGATCCACCAACCCCTTGGGTTTTGTGGATTTTGGAGGGGGGTTTAGTTCTTTTTCTATCTTTCCATTCCCAGTCATTCATAAAAACCAATTCCTATTTAACCTCTAAGATTTTGCTGAAAAGTGTGCTGGTAAGCAAGCACTTTACTTGCTAGGTACGCAAGTTCTTACCTCCCATTTTTAAAACCTAATTCTTTTACAAGAACATAAAAAGGAAATCACTTTGGAACACTCTCCCTAGAAATGACACAAAAATGTTGGTGCACTAAGAAGTATTTTTACAAACAATCTTAATTCCTACATTAATTGTCAACCTGAGGCAAGTCTTTTTATTTCAAGAGTGTTAGCATTATATATGCATTGAATTCAGAGGTTAACCAATAACAAATCGTTGCCATTTCTAATGACTATCTTCTTCAAACTCAATCCAATCAACTCTAAAAGAAGTAATTCTAAAAGAAATTCATAACGCACTCTGCAATTCTACTTAACCTATCATGGAAGAAAATAAATCTGAATACAACTTGTAAAGAATCATGCTTGGTAGTTTTAACTAGAATTGAAGCTAACTCGCTCACTCTTGAAAGAGAATTGTAAAAATTAACAGCAATGGTAATTGAAAAAAAATTCCTAAATAAACAACAAATCCTAATTAAGCAACAAATCCTAATTAAGAAACAAATCTTAATTAAGCAACAAATCCTAATGAAGCAGCAATTCCGAATTGAACAACAATTTTAAATTGAACAACAATTCTGGGTTGAAAAACAATTCCTAATTGAACAACAATTCTGGATTGAACAACAAATCTGAATTGAGAAAAAATTTCGAATTGAACAACAAATGATACAGGAATATCAAACATTATATAAATAGAAAATGACTGTAGAAGCATATAGCGATTAATTCTATCTCTGAAATCTATCATAACATTACTTGAAAGGAACGACAATCTGAGATAGAAACATCATCACTGATTCAATCAGAAGTATTACATGGATATAACACATGGATCAATCTAAATCCCAAATGAACAGAGAACGCAAACTGAATCGTCAATCCTTACAATATTCAAAAGTAATACTAACATAACATTAACGAGAAATAAAGAATGAAATAGAAAAATTATGGAACAGGTGAAGCAATAAATCTTCTCTTAACCAGGCCCAAAGTTGCCATAAGTCTCCACTAAGAGATACTCAAAATATAAATATGAATTAAACACAACCTTTCTTCATTAATATATGTAACCAAGTTACAACATCCAAAATAATAGTATTATATGTCAAAAAGAATAATTACAAACTGTGTAATTCTAAACTTCGTGTAGCTTTTCCTTTCGGCCTTATATATTACATTTAGAAAGTAAATAGATAAAAGTGAATCCTCAGGATCAGGGGATCCTGAGGATTTCGCTATACTTGATCTGACTCTGTCATAAAATAGTCATTGGTTTGCTCGATCTTCCGTTGTCTTGCGTTTCCTCTGACATTGTTGCTTTCCATTGCGATATGTCATCATTCTTTCAATTGGGAAGCCATCGCTCAACTCATGAACTTTGCACATAAAATAGTAAAAATCATTTTTTCCTGCTTAGATTCGTCTATTTTGTTACTGATTATTTTTTACTCAACTTTAGCTATTATTTCCTTTACTTTTATTCATAAATAGAGATAATCATGTGAGGATGAGTGCTAAATAAAGAGATTAACGAACAGAAAACATACCTTTTTCTTTACCCAACAATGCTTCTATCATTAGAAGTTCAATTATCAATGTTTTCCATATTATCTCACAATCTAGTTCTCTCATGAGATTGGTTCAATTAATCATTGAAAGTTATTTTTTGTCCTGATTATATGTATACTATATATGAGTAATATACATGTTTAAGTCCTACAGGGATTTCTAAAACAATAAGGGTGAAATCTATTACAATAAATACTCATTATGACCTCAACATGTCACATACAAGAATTGAAACTAGGTGGGGAAGATAACATTTCTCCACACCACCTTAGATAAAACCATTTAACCTAAAAAATGAAGTACGTCAGAGTCATATTTGGTCTACTTATGTGGATATGGGCCATAATACCATCTAATATAATCTATTTGGTTGCAACCACATGTCCGAACACTACTTCAAGGTGTCCCCATGGCTTGGGGTTAGGCTCTTATGGAAATTGAATCTTTTCCAATAGTGAAAAACTCCTTGCTTTTCACTATTGGATCCAACCCCTTTGGGAAAATGTTTTAATTTATTATGTTAGTATTCTTAGTCCTTTACGTGGTTTTATTATTTATGCTTTCAAATTTAATTATTAATATCCAATTCTTTGCCTACTTAATTGTGGGTCACCATTTTTCCTAGTGTAATCTTTCTTAATTTTTTTTTATCACTGAAAAATATATTCTTATCTTCTTATGATGGGTTCCCCATGCAACTATTATTGAATTTCATGCATCAATATGATTTATAATGATATTTGGTGGTATGGTTCCCAGGATTGCACGAATGGTGCAAATTCAATAGAATCCCCCCCAAATGTTTTCTACTAAAAAATGATCACATTTTAAAAATAAATAAAATATTCCCATACTATATACTCATTATTTATCAGCAAATGTTCATAATGTTAATGTAAACCTAATGTGTCAGTTGGAAGTTTTGATCATTGCCAATTAATTGGAGAATATTTCTATACATTTCATATTCATGAAGTGAAACTTATATAAATGTACACAAGGAATTTTTATTATGAAAAACTTCAAATATTTGAGGAGAGAACAATAATATTCAAATAATATTAAGAATGGTTAACTGAGTTTTAGTCCGTTATAAAAACCTTAAAATCCTCAAAAAACAAAACACATAAAACAAAACTCTCACTACTCATTGAAAAATTGCTATATCACTTAGCTTCTTGTGTTTTTTATAAATACATAATTTCTATCAATTCTTCTAGTTGGATCATTCACTTCATAATAGCTCATGTGTGCTTGTATTGATCAAGAAGAAAGGGATTCCAAACCAAATTAAGGGATTTTACACCCAATTACAACTTAGACCTTAGTCAAGCATGTTCACACATGAATATATTTGTCCACTTTACCTCTCTAGTTTGGACATGGACATTCACCTTTTTGATAAAACAATTATTCAAGTCATGAAAATTGTCTACCTTCCATGGGATGAGGTTCAACATAGGTCTCGTTTTCTTCCCTAAAAATTATTTAGAAGATTTGATTAATGAGATATTGGTTCCAAAAAATCTACACTCGTTAAAGTCAATAATTTTTTCCAAGCCTCTTTACCTACTCCATATACTTTCAAAGAATATACATTACCTCATGTTTCCATTATAAGTAGGATTAATCTCACCACTAAATAAGATGACGTTGAATGATTTAAGGTAAAGAAAAAATCCTTAGATTTTGGATCTTGCAAAGTATTTGATTATTTTTTTTAATTGTTCTTTCATGGATGTATATCGTTGGAGTATATTGTTTAGGAATTTTAGATCATTTTGTAGGTTTTAACCCTATACAATTAATTGTTGCAAACATTTTTTTAGAAAACAAAATAATGTAATGAAAAATACATAGATTAACATGGAATTTTTATCTGGGAAAACCAAAACCACGAATCCATTTGCCATGGATTATAATATCACCATAGTTCCTTAATTGAAACTAAAAAACCATATAAAAACCACCATGAACCAAAAAAATCCTATAGGAAAAGATCATATGTTGAAAGCTGTAAAAAAACAAATGCAAAAAAAAACAATTTTTCTTTTTCAAGGGTGTCTCCCGCAAACCTTCATGCAAGGGGGTTTCCACCTTCTTCGGAGCCCCTCAAGTAGGGGGAACTTCATCCCTATGACCCTTTCATTGTACCTAGTGCAACATACAACACATGGTGATAGTCATGTAAAGAATAATATAAATTCCCAACATTAACCCACTTGTTGTTTTTGTTGCACATAGAGGGTCACAAGAGTACATGATCATCAATCTAGGTCCAAAATAATGCCAATTTTTTTCTTTACACTTAGATAACTTCTCATTTCCCACAATTTATGTTAATGAATATGAGATATAACTCAATGTCGAACTTCACTATTAACACATTCTTTCCTTTAATCATATTCTTCACAAAGTGTTACTAAACATCACTATGTTTTGTGTTGAAATGATATGTTGGTTTGTTCACTAGGAATTTTGAATAATGAATATCACAATCTATCATCATAGATCATTGAACCAACTCAATACTAAGAAAAAAACCTATACAACGTACTACTTTGCTTGCATGAGTGACTACCATGTATTCAACTTATATAGTTGAGAGTGCCACTATAGACTTCCTCTTACTCATCCAAATGATTTCTCCTCCAAATAGCTTAAGCACACACCCACTTGTAGATATTCTATGATCTAGATATCCAATCCATTCTACATCAAGAAAACGATGTATGTTGAACACTCTATCAACCCTTATTTTCCTTGCTATCACAATAAATAACTAGAATTTCCACACAGATACTTGAAAACGCTCTTTACTATTGTCCATTACTCCTTCGTTGATTTTGACATATACATGCCCAACACTCCCATTGCATGTGTAATGTTTGTCTAGTATAGACCATTTCGTACATCCAAGTTCCAACCACATCAGCACATGGAACATGGGGCATACCCTCTTCCCCTTCTTGTGCCATAGGATATTGTTCTACAAATAACTTTGTAGTTATACTAAGAGGGACTTTTACCCTTTTACATTCTTACATATTAAAACTCTACAATTTGTCTCGACATATTTCCTTTGATTTAACTAGAGTTTCATGTTTTCCTAATCTCTTTTAGTTTCAATGCCTAAAATGATTTTTTAGCACTAAGATCCTTCAAGTCAAATTTAGGGGACAACTGAGTTTTCACTTCCTAGATGATCTACCTTCCAATCAACAACATATCATCCACATACAACACCAAATAAATAAGATGATCACAAACTATCTGAAAATACACATAATCATCCACTTTGCTCCGTGTGAAGCCAAGTCCCAATATATAAGTATCAAATTTTTCATACCAAATCCTTGGTCATTACTTTAACCCATACAAATACTTTTTCATCCTACACACAAGCTATTTCTTTCCTTTCACCACAAATATTTCTTTCTTGCTACTTCATGTAGATTTCTTCTTCCATATCCCCATGTAGGAATGTTTTCTTTGCATCCATCTGTTCTAAATAAAAATCAAAAGTAGCATCAAAATATAAAAGAAAACTAAAAAAAATTAACTTGACAACAAGATAAAAAATCTCAGTAAATTCAATTCCCTCTACTTGGAAATAACCTTTTCCTACTAATAAATCTTTAAATTTCTTCACTCTTACTTCTGCATTCAACTTCTTCTTAAACACACATTTGTTGCCAATGAGTTTTCTTCTAGACAACAACTACACTATATCCCTAGCCACATTCTTGTCTAAAGAAGCAATTTCTTAAACCACAACCTTTTCCCAGAGTTTTCCATCCTATGAATCCACTTCCTCCCTAATAATTATAAGATGATCATTAGTAATAAACAAAGAAAATTTTGAAAAACAATTAAGTGGAGTATATCTTTCATTCTGCCTTGTTTCTTGAACCTATTTCCTCAATATTGGAGTACGTGGTTCTTCTCCTCCTCCTTCTTCTTCTTCTTCTTCTTCTATAGAGTCTGATTCATTATGCTTTGATTCAAACTCTATATTTTTTCTTTCTTTCTCACTTGGTAGAGCTTTTTGTTTGAAAGCATTTTTTATTTCTCCAAATACCACATCTCTACTATACACAACCTTGTTAGTTTTTGGGTTCCAAAGCTTCTAAACTTTAAAGCCATATTTATATCCAATAATGACACATATTTCAAATTTCGTATCCAACTTACTCCTACTCCCCTTTGGAGTGTATATATAGGCATCACATGAAAATGCTTTGACATGTCCAAGAAAGGATTTTTGACCATTCCATACCTCATGCGGGGATTCATGTCATATAATGTTGATGACACTAATCTATTTACCAGGTAACATGTAACGTTCACTACCTTCACCAAAAATTATTTTCTTCACCCAACACCCCTAAGCATGCTTCTTCCTTTCTACATCAACATCCTGCTCATTATTTATGCAACTCCATTCTATCAAGTCATGTATGGGGTATTATTCTGCCTCGGTATATGGAAATTCTTACAAAATTCATCAAATTAATTCCCACAAAATTCTCCTCCATTATTTTTCCCTGTCACATTAATTTTCTTCTTTGTTTCATTTTCCCTAAGAGCCTTAAACTCTTTGAGTTTTTCAAAGACTTCAGATTTCTTCTATAGGAAATAGATCCATGTATTTCTTAAGAATTCGTCTAAAATTAAGACATGCTACAAATACTCACCTAGTTATGGAGCCAACATAGGTCCAAACACATCACTATGCACCAACATTAATATTCGATCTGGCCTCATAGAATTAGAGAAAAATCTTCGAGGAAGGCTTTTCTAAAAGAGATGGATGCTATGAAGAAACAACAAACTAAATAAAAACATAATGAGAAGTGCCTAGTTATGGAGCTAGGCTACACATTTTGGAAAAGCAAGGGCACTTTTTGGAGAAAAAAACGGGGCTAAATTGAGCCATTTTAAGCACTTGATCGAGCAAAATTTAAGTGCTCGATTGAGATCCTTAAGGGCTTATAGGTAACTCTATTGGGCATTTAAAAAAACCCTTAATCAAGCTCCTATCTAATCTAAGTTAACATATGAGCTTAATCGAGCCTCTATTTTGCATTAAAAGCCATGACTGCAATTTGCCAAGTCATATTGTTCAGGCCTCAAGGCAGACAATAAATCAAACGACGTGTTTAACTGCTTGACCAAGGGTTATGAGCTCAACCGAGAATTTTGGAGATGGAGCAACAACCCCACCAACATCCCTGAAGATTAAAACAACCATTTTCTAGAGGCCAAGATAGGTTTGCTATCATTTTTTCTCTATTTGAATTATTTCTTCTTCCAAAATATATAAATAAATTTGAAATGACAACCCACCATACAAAAACCATGAAAACCACAAAAAAAACCATAAAAAAACTCCAAAAAAACATTTGAAAATATAAAGAAAACCTAGAAAACAATAAAAAAAAATCACCAAGAAAACCCACGTAAACCACCCAAAAAAATTAGATAATTTATGTTTTATCTTAATTTTCTCATTTCATTTTATAAGTTTTTAATAATTGCAATGGTAGCATGTTTAATATGATTTTTCTTTGAATGGTCAAAACTTTTTTTTCTAATTATTTTAGGTTTTAAAGCTTTTTCTTAGGAATTTAGTGAAATAAACTTTAAAAATATATTTATTTTTTTTTTTTAATGTATTCCAAATTTTGAACAATTTTTGACAAAAATATGCCCAAAAAATCCAAAAACAAAATATCCAATAAATAAATGATCATGAACTTAGATTGACATAATGATATGGTTTACTCATGGCGACCTCTATTTATAAATAAAAAAATTTATTTCTTTTCTTTAATTTTAATTTAAATTACTGATATTTTAATATTTTTTATTTATATTTTAAATATTTTTTATAATAAATTAGTACAGTTTATTTAAAAAATATATTTAATAATTTATTATCTAACTTTATAAGTCCATTTTTTTATTTTTTATTAATTATTATATATTTTAACTATTGACATAACTCTATATATAACTATAACATGGACATTTAACATGTTAAACTATATATATTGATAATTCATTAATATATATATATATATAAATATATATTATATTATATAACAAATTTATTTAACATTTATTATATATATATAACTATATTTATAACTAGACACAAATGTATATAACACCAACTATAACTATATTGTTTCTTTATATATATATATATATATATTATATATATATATATATATATTTCAAGTTCCAAAAATGCATCATCAATTGATACATTCAATCCACGATGAAAATTGCATTTAAAGTGAATAAGTGCATTTTCACTCTTTTCTAATTTGTACCATATTGTTAGATCTGAGACTTTTGTGATCCATAATATATATATCATTCTTTCGGATTAATCACAACGTTGAGATTGGGTCGACGTTTCGAACCAACTAATGTGGTTCATCCTCACAACAAGGTGAGAAATCACTGGATCTGAAGGAATAAATAGTAAGGATGCATCATTACCCAGTGTTAGCCGTTAGAAAAAGTAGTCGTTGGTTAATTTGTTAAAAACTAGTCATTATGTGATAATTAAATATTTTATTTTGATAGTATAAACACAATATTTAATAATAAAATAATTAATTATTATAAGGTAATTTGTGAGGGCTTGACCAATTTAAGATAAATTAGCTAGTATTACAAATTAAAAAATTATTAATTTCTATAATAAGACTATTATTTGTTAAAATGTTTTAATATTTAGTTAGGAACTAGTCGTTATGAAATAAACAATTATTATTTTATTTCGGTATTATAAATTAATTAATTTAATAATATTAATGTGTTATCTAAATAATTAATTTATACAATGACATATTTTAGGGTTTGAATTATCCAAGATAAATTAGGATTAGGCATAATTTATATTCACGTATTTAGATTCATTTGATTAGTATATCATAAATTGTTAGAGGAGAACTAGTCAAGATTAAACAAGAGGAAGGCAGAAATTTTAGGATAAGTTAAGCCAACCAATTAGAGAACAATTTCTCTAGATAAGTAAAGGATGGGAAAGGGAGAAATAGAAGAACAAACAAGAAAAAGGTGGGAGGGAGGGAAGATTCAAGAGGAGAGAGCTAGAATCCAACTTTTACTCAATTTCCAACCATCATCCCTATTAAGGTTTCTAGTGTGCCTCTCAATTTCAATCACTTCCCTAAGTATCCTATGGTGTAAATGATCAACCTTAGCAATGACTTTGGATTCTTCAATGCAGACATGATGTTTTGATTTCTCTACATGTTCATTATGTAGTGTGCTATACCAGAAATATTGTTTCATTATGTACTATATTGTATTAGAAATATTGTTTTGATTTGCTAACAACTAGTACATGTCTTGTGTCAATGTCAAACATTATAAGAACTTACAGTCTAATAGATTATTTGGTTGGCATGAAATTTTATTAGTTTTGCAAATAGGTTTTTCAATTTTTTACATATATATTTACATATTTATGCTCTACGAATAAAATGCAATATTTACAAAATGGGAAATATTGTGCAGGTAGATTTTGATCACTTATTTTGATTGTATTTACATGGAACTCAATACCTTGGTTGATAAATTATCAAAATAGAGACTCTAAAGTTTAGGAATTTCAACTAGATTATTCTACTTGAGTTTAGAAATGGTTTTGGTGTCAACATTATCTCTAAGTCAACAGCTTTTTATTGGATAAGTTAGTATGTATCATATGTAATAGTTCTATATTATATTCAATAGTGTAGACATTTTTTTTGGATTAGTTTATATGTATTATATGTAATGTGTAAAGCCATCTCCTATATGCCCCACAACTGCTGGCCATCGAAGTGTGGGGGGATCTACTATACATAGTCAGGCTCTTCATAGATCATGTAGCCCAACCAAAGTTCATGTTCCACTTGTAGATCATGGCTATGAAACTAGTTGGAGTGTTAGATGTAGTGTTTATGTCTCTATTGATGGTCATGTTACAGATAGTAGACCATCTTCACCTGCTACATGTGCATTTTTAAATCCTCTTTAAAATTTATGTGTTTATGTCTTGAAATTGTCTTTAATTTTTAAATCATCTTCAATTCATGTGTTTGAATTTAAGGTATATGTTATTATAGTTTGTTATGTGTATGTTAAATTATGTTTATGATTTTCATACCTTTAGCAGAGTGAAGTTGAGGATCACTGTGAATCATTGATCCCTCCATGGGATGATGTTATAATGAGTATCACACTGGAGGATGTTACGACCCAACATACATGGATCACATGAGAGTTGGGTAAAATATCTGTTATTTTACCTATTAGGCGTAGTTTGTATTTTATTCTAGAAAACATCGATAGGTTGATCATGACATACTGGAGGGTAGGCCCATAAATATTCCTCCTACATTCCATACAGAGGATTAGGAGGAAAGGGGAGTTAGAGGCCCACATACTTGGGAGGTTGTGAAAGACACCACCAAGGACATTGATGTTCATGGGGATTTTTTGGCATCCCATTGTAGTATCGTGCTAGACATCAAGGTATGATTCCACTAAGATGATTTAAGAATGTTGACGTGGCCCTTGGTTTTTATGATTGAATCATTGGAGCTTGGGGCTAGTGCGCCCACCATGACTAGGTCTAGATTTACTTTGCAAAGCATATATATGCAGAGTTCGTGCTACATATGAGGCTAAATTATACTAACACTAGATCTTAGTGTTATGAATTCAGCTTGGCACGTAACTTTAATCATGACACGGCTCGTAAGGACCCTCGGCATGTTAATTTTTCTTAGGTATATAGTGTTCTTTGCTTTAATAATTATATTTCCTCATTTACACATTAAATTCACCCTATAACATCATAACATTATTCAAATTTACATCATTATTCAATAACATATGTAACTATGTAGAAATAACAATATCATCATCATCAATGCAGAGGGACATAAAAGAACAATAAAATAAAATAATTCAGACATAAAGACACCAAGATTGGTCTAAGACCTGGGAAAAACCCACTGTAGGGAAAACCCTTTCATTTTTTATATATTATATTTTCATTGAATGGTTCAGCAAAAGGGACTACTATGATCTATATATTCATCCATACATCTATCCAACAAAAATCAACTAAACAATATCCATGAGATGAACCCAACCATGCTCATACTCAAAAACCCTAATTCGAAAGGTCGTAATGAATTTTCAATGTTTGTGTTCAACTACAGAATGTTGTGGTCAATGAGTGAAAACTTCAGACAAATGAAAACCAAACCTAGTTTATGGTTGCATGGAGGACATCTTGTGCGTGCAACTAAAATGATTTAGTTGCACAGATGGGCCAACCAGTGAGGGGCTGTAGCCAAGATCCCTTTGTGACATGGCCACGACTGAGGCCCAAACCCCTAAAAAATAGATGTGAGCTTCAAACCCTGTAATTTCACCTTAATGCAAACCCATTCCTCTACAGATCTGCCTTAGACCTATTCAAGCCAAAAATAAGAAATATAATAGAATAATGTCTAATGATAATGTCCAGATAAGGTTGAGGTCACTTCTATGTTTAGAGGATGTCCAATTTTCTTTAGGGTCGACCTAATCAAATATGCACATGTGGGCTTATAATTAAAAAGTACGCTTTCCCTTGTCCACATTTGATGATCTTTAGCTCCATTTTGGTCCACCCCAAAAGAGAAATTTAGTGCAGTCATAATATCCATCAAATGCTCTTTCCAAAGTAGAATTTTCCCTAGTTTCCAATTTTAACAATCCCTCTCAACTAGGGCGAATTCCACCTACATCATGTCATGTGTAACAAATCATATCCAACCTCAAGTATCTCATCACCACTTATCATCATTGATCATATTGATTCATCTCTTTCTTATTCTTGCTTATCTCTTGATTTTCCATGGTCATATGTTGAACATTCTCGAATCTAAAATAATAATAATGTGACATCGGAGGGGAGCTCAATCTACCACCCTCTATCCATCGAGCATCCACTACTACCACCCGAAATCACTGCCAGCAAGTATCCCCAATTATACTACGTAGGAAACAACATCAAAGAGCCAAATATACGATCCACATAAGCATCAATGTGTCTAGATCAATCTGGAACAACATCAAGGAGCTTAATCTAAACCTAGAAACATATCAGGGAGCATATATAAACCTGAAACCTCATCAGGGACAATATATCAAACTGAAATCTCTTGGGGGAGATAAAAATATTCAACCCGATATTGAGAAATAGGTGATAAAGGGGAGCACATATCAACCAATCCTATTTCCCACTAATATTCCAAATAATTACTGTCAAGAGTCATGCGGTAGAACACCTACAACATAATCAACTGTGGATACATACCCCTAAGTACACTCTCAACCCATTAGCTATACAGGGAACGGTATTCCCAACAAGCGCTTCTTGTGGGTATGATTCCAACTGTGGTATACTCTGTAAAGAATAGATAGGCAAGAACAATTTACAACTCTATGGGTAACAAATAGGGGAATAACATCTACAACCATACTATCCAGAGATCCCTCAACCCTAGGATCCCTCTATCTCAAGTCCACATGCTGGGAGCTCACACAGGGGGGAAGAGCGGCTTAGTGTCATTGATCATTCATGCTCTCTATAGATCAACAACATACCATCATTCTCATATCTAGTAATCATCATGTCTCAATAACAGTTGTCTCTTATTCATACAGGACATTAAATAAAATATCATATGAGAACCATATATATATATATATATTATATTTATATATTATATAATATATATAAGGATACCATATTCATCCTCCCCATCATGGAGAAAGCAACCAAAAGCCTAATATTGTCTCGTACAGCAACATTGTCTCAATATATGAAGGCATCTCAATCCCAACTATATACAAGATTCTTTTCCAATTGGTTCCCACTCTTTGTCATCATAATGTATCCATGTCATATCTAGAACGTGCTCAAACATTCAGAAAGGAGCTTCCTCATTGTACCCCATAACTAGCCATGCTAACAACATTGTAGTCAACCTTAGTCGTGCTTAAAGATACAAACTTCTCATCCAAAACATCATGGAAATTCTTAGACTAGGTGACACCAAAATGTGCTTATCTCATCAACAATGATCCAAAACAAAATTAGTACATCCATGTAGTCACATATTACAGGAAGAATATCTCAAACTAAAAATAGATCATCACATGAAACTATCTCAAAGTGAGATTGGTGGTAACTCAATGTGTATGAAGAAGATCAGTTATGCATTGATTAAGAGTATATGGATGGGTGTTCACATGGAACAATGCTTCAATCAACTATTGGTAGCCAAGTTAGGTTCAAAAACATCTTTTCATAACTTCTTGATATTTGAACGAAGTGTTCAAGGATTTTCATTTCCACTTCCTTTAATATATTCACTATATAAATTTTATTTTCCCAACTTCAAAACGTAATACATCATCCCATGATTCTTAATTTTTAACTTTAGAGGCCATCTCCCTCTTACTTTGATCATCAGAGGCTCATTTTCTATCTACAATAGACCATCAGTATATAAAACCAAAATATAATTCATACCTTGGACCACTTTTGAAGTAGAGGTTTGGATTGACACATCATCCTGACTTCACCAAATAAATTTCAATGTGGACATATCAGGATCAAGGAGTTTGCTTCATACAATGATTTTTGGAAACATAACACTTTACCAAATCAATATGTATAAACTTACAGAAATCAATATTGTGCAATCAAATCAACTAAGTCATCTTATCAAAGTTTAGATGCCAGATCAAAACTACTATAAAACTCATCAATATCAATTTAACAAATTCCTTAGACCAACTGATCGGTAGAGCTCATATCCAAATGTCAAGTTACAACACCCTTGTATTTACCCAGCACTATCCAATCAAAATTTATCAAGCCATACTCATGACCATACCGTGAATCATTTCTGCTACTAAATATGAATGGGTACATCAAGGAAAATTCATATAAGTTTCATCCATTCATAGTGATATTGGTGAATATCGAATCACAGAATATATATCGAATACCAATATAAGGAGCTCCAAATTCACAAATTGCTACATCCATGTCTTATGGTTTTTGCTATACTATCAGTTCCACTGTCTCCTCCTCTAATGAAAACCAAACTTTTCCCTTTTGTATAACTAAAATTTCCATCTCGCAATCCATTGTCCAACAAGCTCTTGGTATTTGAATGAAAGAAATCCATTTCAAAATGTATTCCCATTAATTCAAGGCTAGGGATAGGAAGATCTCTGCAATATATATATA